>JANQBM010362351.1:0-19506 GCA_025594535.1 Erythroxylum domingense
ACCTTTTGGATAATGCTCTCAGGACCTTTTGGAGCTTTACCCTTCTTCTTGTCCTTGTTTCTTGGTTTACCTTTACTACTGCTGACACCATCATGACCTACGATATAAACAGACTGATCTTTCATCTTCTTTAATCTCCCTTCCTCCTATATCAACATGGCCTTCAATTCCTGAAAGTTCCACTTATCCTTAATGGTGTTGTAATTCACCTAGAACTGACCAAATTCAGCAGGTAGAGAGTTAATGATAAATTGGACAAAGAATGTCTCATTTACGTCCGTCCCTATGGTCTTCAACTTTGCTGCCAAATTCGACATGTGAGTCACATGATCATGGATGAGCTGAGACCATTCAAACTTCTTCGTAGTTAGTTGACTCATAAGGCTGCCTACTATCGACTTGTCAGCCAAATCTGACTGTGAACACTCTTTAATTTTATGCATGAATTCCCTTGCATTCTCTGTCTTGGGCATAGATGGCTTAATACTTTCAGCCATCGTCATCCTCATGAGGTTTAGACTCAACCGATTAGCCCTCTCCCATGCTTCGTAATGAGACTTTCAGCATCGGAGCTAGCATCTGTAATGGCTACAGGCTGCTCATCCATTAGTATTGCAAGGTCCAAAGCCATAACACCCAGTGTAAACTGGATCTGTTATGACCAATCATCGTAGTTCAACCCATTGAACTTCACAACAGAGTTTGCAGATGCAAAGACATTTGATGAAGCTGCAAACATTTATGCATACTTACTTATTAGTGCTTTGAGTACTTAATACAGATTCAAAATTCATAAAAACTTTAAAATATACATTCAAGCAACCTTTGGGCAATACTTAAACGCACACACACAATCATTGATGCTGAAATTTTATACACTTTAATAGATAATCATAACATTCAAAATTGAATAAGTATGCTATCTTTAGATATACACACTATTCAACCTAAAATTTTTAATGATCATTCCCTTTAATATTATTAACTATACTCAATGATCCACCTTTGGGTGATCTCCTAGAATATAGTTAAATAAAATCAATTATTCAATTAAACTGTAATGTCATTAATAGCATCTCTTTAATCATGAACAATTGAACATTTACAATTAAATATTTAATATTTCAAGTTAGGTCACTTTAATGACTAACAAGCTTTTCATGCAATAAATATTTAATTGGGCAATTATTATACATGACTACAATGAAATTTAAATTAGTTTGATCACTTTGGTGACTAACAAACTATTTTAAAATCACTATTAAGTCGTGTAACATTTTCAACATATGCTAGGATAAGCTAATTCCAAATATTACATAATGTAATATATTCAAAGCACCAAGTGAACATATAATATGACACTGATTTTTCAAAATTATGTTATGCATAATACTAAATCAATTAAGAATTAAATAATCCATTATGTCCCATCTTAAAATTATGTTCCTTAGGGTTAAAGTCCATAATATTAAACCATAATTATTTAATAACCCAAACAAGACATTTAATAACCCAAAAGGCCACAAAAACACAGGTTTTGGGCCAAAAGGCCTAGTCTGGCGTGTGCACTGCACATGCCAGCATTGACGCAAGGGGAGAAAGTTGGGCGCGTGCAGTGCACGTGCCTCATCTTCCTCTTTACACAGAATCTATTTCTGCGTTTTTCATTTTCTACTTTGTGTCTTTTTTTTAATCTTTCATTTTTGTTTCTTTTATGGAGTCTTCTCCTCTCTTGGCTTGAGTCAACACTGACATTATCCACCATTGTCTTCTTCGGTGGTCAATACATAACACAGAATCATGGAGTTTTTCTTACTCTAAAACATCCATAGATATTACGTGTTGGTTAAGCAGTGAGAATGGATTTCTTGACGGCTTTACATCCGAAAATTAATTGCCATTCCATTCATACTAACACCGAAGGTTTGTTCTCTTTTGCATTGTTACATTCTCACTCTAAACCTATAACAGAGTCATGTTTTCGATTTCGATTTTTTCTAAATTTCATATTCATCCAAAAGCAAACACAGAACCCATTCTTTTCGTCAAGACTTTCATGGCAGTGCAACATCTTTGAAAACAATAGAAAATGCAACACGCCGTCTATAAATAAATCATCATGTGGAAACGACCATGGAGTACGTCATACAACACTCTTGCAATAACCATGGCTCTTACGACATACAACATTCATGTCATAACCACGTCTCTGATGCCAATTGTAAAACATTTATGGATCGATAATAAGAAACACAAACCTGAATCCATTAAGTCTTGTGCAATATTCTTCTTACGTTTTATCCACTCTCTTCCTTCTTTCAATTCACAGTTTTTTCAATGGTGCATAAACTGTTGTTATCTTTAATGTTTTGTAACGTCAACATTATAAAGGGAGAGGGAAGGGCAGTTTTCTAAAAAACAAAACCCTAGGAACTCTAATGTTATTTAACAAGCCCAATCACCATTATCTTGGTCCACTGTCATATTAGAGTCCATCACAATAATATGGGCCACAATGATTAATTATTAAAAATTAATCTAACATGGTTGAAATATTCTTATAGGTTTATTGACAATGATTTCATTCAAAATGTTAGGTTTGATATGACATTTTCATGTTTTAAACCTAATAACCACATAAACATTGTGCAAATTAATGAAAAAAATGTAAATTTGTATTTTCTTTACATTATTTTGATTCTTTATGCATACCTTATGATATGGCAACTTTTCATCAATGTTGCTACTTCAGAGTGTGGTTCCTAGAGTTTGTTAGGCTAGATACATGACGAATTCAATGTTTACGATGAGTAATTTTTGAATCTTTGGTTTTGAAAAAGGGATAATAGATGTTATGTCAGAATTGAATTTGATGTTATAATGTCATTAGGTGGACATAAACTGAGTGGTGGAGGAAAATTTAGATAAATCCTTGTCTTCTATTGATTTCACACATATAGTTTCCAAACATGAAAGAAAAATTGGCGAGGAATTGAATACTGCAATTAATGTATAGGAAGTACATTTAAAATTTTGTTTAGCATTAATGCATGAAATAATGGTTTAGAAAAATGATTTAGAGTTGAATTTTTTTTCGTTCCCTACTTTAGAACAATCATTAGTGGTGTTAGTGCATTTTGATAGAAGTAAGGGAGATTACACAATAAATTTTGTAGAAAAATCTATTATTCTTCTCTTTCATTCTAATAAACATCTTATACACAACTTTTGTATATCTTTGATAAGTGCTTGATTAAATATATATTTACTCTCTAATGCTTATTAATTAATGTTATGATGTGCTTAAGATACTTATTTTGGTTTATATTTTGTTTTAGGTATAAGTTGGAAGAACAAGAACCCAAATGGGCCAAAAACATATTCTTAGAGTCGTCCTATTGATTTTCTATTTGCCTTTTTGGAACAAAAAGGAGATGAATTAGGGTAAAGATGAGACAAAAAATGAAAGAAAAGAAATTATTGCAACTTACACGGTCGTGTATGAGATCATGTAACTCACTGGAAGGGTATAGGAGCATGAAAATGTAGTTTAATCCTCTCTTGCAACCTACATGGTCATGTTTGTACTTACATGGCCATGTAAGTGAGCTACACAGTTGTGTAAATGGTTGTGTAGCTCACCAAGACCGTTTAAGTTCACAAAATTGAAAAAAAAATGATAAACACAGTAACCTACACACCCGTGTAGCTGACCGTGTGTCTTGCAGAATCCTAGTTTTTACTATAAAAAGACATTTAATGACTAAAGGAAGGGGAGAAGAGTTTAGAGACATGAAAGGGGGCATATTTCTGGCCTCTTTGAGAGCTATGAGGAGCGAATCTTCATTCTTTCGATTTGAAAGGGAAATTGAGGCCAACAAACATGTTTGGACATTTCTTAATCTAGTAATATTGTTCTCACTCTCTTTTGGAATTGATTGTGTTATTCTTAATTTAATGTTTTGAGATTCATATATGAATTATTTAAACACTTCAAATAGATTATTTATGTATGAACACATTGCAAGAATCTAGATTACAATACATAATAGTTATAACTTTGATTTACTTGTAGTAAACTAATGGTTGTGCATCAATAGGGATAACATAAAATAGGTTAAATGATCTAATCTTGTGTGATTGTTGCCTAGATTAACCTGTTTTCTTATTTGTAATACGATTGTAACACTTAATTTAGAGAGTTTATTCTATGTTATCTGATAACTATACCTAATTAAAGAGCTTGTTTTAATTAGATATAACGTAAGGAAAAACTAGGGTTAATAGAGCTTGTTGTTAATCTATGGTTAATAGTTTCAAAGAGAGGTATAAAAATAACATGACGATTAATTGTGCTCACTCATGTGAAGATTGAAATTGAACCGAGAATTGGATTTGAAACTCATTTGTGAATTTATCACTTTTGTACTATTTGATTTGATTTAACTTTATTAGTTTATATTTTACTTTATTTTCTTAATCAAATTCAACACACACTACGAATACCATCCCTATTCACCATTCTTATAAATTTAGTTATATAAAGTTCGATTTTATTTTCTGGGGTGTTCAACGCACATCACTCCTTCTTCTAACCTCACTCCTTCTTTTATGTTATATTTTCATACCTATTTGCTATTATAAAAATAGACCATGCATTTATGTAAGGACAAATTCTACAACTTTCATTCATTTCTAATCCACATCTAACTTAATTATCCATAATCCAATGTTGTCTTTTAAACCTCACATTACTTGGAATCATCATGGTTTACATATCTTCGAAATTGATTATACTCAAAGTATCTTCATCGAACTAATAATATACCCAGGTATTGCTCCTAATTATTATAATACTTTTGTGTTTCATTCTATCCAACCCTCATACTTTATGCAATTAATCTTGACAAAAAATGTTTTACTTTTAAATTCTCTATTCTCATTTTGTGTTCCTCCCTTTATAGTAATCACAAACTCGTTGCACCTTGCATATGTTTGGTATGAATGAAAAATTAATTTTCAATTAATAAACCTCATTCTAATTTCAACTGCAACCTTTGTTGCAATTTCTTATTCCTTAATATGAGGTTGGGTTCCAAACTAGAATTTCAACATCGAAACAAGTACACTAGATCTTTTTTCTTATTTTTCTTTTCAAATTCTTATTCTTTCCTCACTAAGCTAACTTTCAAGGCAATAAAAGCCTTTAAAACTTTGCATCTCATTACTCGCAACAATGTTACCATTTTGAACTCTCATACATTTGTATATAGCTCTCATACATTTATATGCAGATATCTTTCTATATTGGACTTATTGTAGTGCCTATTGAGATAAAAAAAAACTTAGATAGGAAGGTATGGGATGAATTAATACTCTAAGCCTATGAACATGCACTAATAAGAAAAACACTTCGTTAAGGGTTAGGGTTTGTATGATATAGGCTCTGTTTGGCAATCAGCTGATTATATTAGTTGTTAGCTGATTCTATCAGCTGTTAGTTGATAGCTGATTCTATCAGCGGATTGCATTAATTGTTTGTTAGAGATGTTTGGTAAAATTAACTGTTTAGTATTAGCTGTTTATGTGTAAAATGACTTATAAGGACATGACTTTAAATAAGGGTATGAATATTATATATCTTAGTATTTTGTTGAATATTTTGATAAGAATTTAGATTTTAAATATTTAATTATACACAAATTAAGTTTATAACTCTAATAAAAAACATAGAACATATAATAATAATAATAATAATAATAATAATAATAATAAGTTACAATTACACTATTCCAACAAAATAATTAGATAAATACTTTTAATCATCGATATATTTTGATTGATTACTTAATTTAAAATTATTTGATCTCTTAATTTAAAATGAGTAATATAATTAACTTGTGAATATTGTTCAAAAATTATATAAAATTTTATTGTAATATCTTTTTATTTAACCAAAGAATTATTAAATAATTAAATAATATCAAAAAGAATAAAAAATTTGTAAATATTAAATAATCAATTTTAATGCACGATCAATAAAACCCACATACTAAATTAAATTAAAGATTAAAATATAAGTATTCTCTAATTATAAATTAGAGATTGAACATTAATATCAATTAAGTAAAAAAAAAATAGACAGGTTACTTTAGCTTTGCACATTCACTAGATGTTGTCAACTATGATACAAAATAAATTGAACCATACAAGACAAAATAAAATAGCATTGAAATTATTAGAAATTAACAAATACAACTCATCCATCTCAACAAGAAATTTTAATTGTCCATGACAAGTTACACTTAACAAGGAAGCAAACATTTGGTTCCAATCTCAAATTCTCAATTGAAGTAGAATTACAACAAGACGAAACTAAAACTGATTCCTATTTCCTCAATGTCATTACTTATGCTTTGCCTAAACATACGACTCCAAATTTATGTTTTTTTTTTCCATTCTGCCCAAAAAGCAACGCAGGCCCTTTTCTTTCAAAAACTCACCATATTAAAACCCTCGTTTGTTTTCCCTTGCTTCCTAGCGTGCTCGCGTTTTGCTTCTTCTGTGGTTGCATTTTGGTTTGCTCCTCTTGGCTTGGTTGTATGCCCACCTACACGTCGTTTTGGTGTGCGCTATTTTGCTTCCTCTCTCAGCGTCTGTCTGTTTTTCTTTTTCACCAGCCTTGCTTCTACTGCACCGTTTTGGTCCTGGTAGTGTGTCAATTGCTGCGCGCTTTTGGCTTCTCTTATTTGTCCATGTGTTTGCGCTTTGGTTCCTCTCAGCAGCATCTCCTGCTTCGTTTTCTTCATCTATTGTGGCGTTTTGGTCTCTCTTCTCCGCGTTTTCTTCAAGTGGTGTTGTCGTGAAGAAAAGACATTTAAAGGAAAAAAGAGAAAAAAATCTACCTCAAAATATTCTGAGTTAATTGTCGCTGTTTGTGCCTCTGTGGGTATTATTTAGGGGTCACATTCGTCAATTTTTGATCAGCTGAAGCTAAACACTGGTCCTAGTTAGCTTTTAAAAAATCGGCTGATTGGGTTCAATCAGCCAACCCAATCAGCCGATTACCAAATATAATATATAGCTATTTAGTGTAGTCAACTAGCTAAAAACGGTCATACAGCTAATTTTTGGTTGATAAGCCATTCACCAAACGGGGCCATAATGTAGCTGTTGTTTCTTGGTTTTTTTATAAAATTAAAGTAGAACCACGTCCGAATTAATATTCTAAATAACACATATGGTTAAATCATTAGATTAAACGATCATGGCTTTAGAAGGCCCAAGGGATACCAAGTTCGCTTCATATAATTGAAGCAACTTTTGTCGCCCTTTTCTCTTCAATAATTAACTTAAAAAGTACTTCTATACATGTAAGTGTCAGTGCTTCATAATAAGAAACGACACCTATCCATACTGTTGCTAAGATTTTGTTTTTCTAAGATTCCCTCCAACGGTCATATTTTGAAACCCCCCCTCCCCCATTTAGACTGTCCTCTGACTTCATTCACTTCGTGCTTTCTTCTCCATGTGTCTGTGGAGACTATTTTCTAAACTAGGCTTCATTTTTTCAAAAAGGTTCTTATAACAATAAAACAACTCTTCCCTTTTTACAAATGATGGGCTGCTTTGTATCTTGCTTTGGTGCTTGTAAGCATAGGAAACGCATGCATTTGGTGGATGCAACTCTTCCTCCTGAAGACCATGTGAGTCCATTCCCAATCTTGATTATTTTATTGACTTTCAAGTTTTAAATTTGTTAGTTATTTTTGTTTGGGTCATTTTGTGGTTTGTTGCAGATTGATGAAGCTTGTGCTAAAGTTCCGCAATTCTGTGAATCCACAAAGCAGGAACTTGTTGCAGAACTCGTAAAGCCATCTACAAAATCCAAGTAAGCTGTTTTTGTTACTAGCTTAAGTTTCCAAATCTTCGTGTTATTCAGGTTGTATCTCTGTTTGACTTGCAGGTCTTAAGCGATTTTGTTATTTTTCTCAATATGTGTGCTTACCATTGGTTTCAAGTAATTTTTAGGAGAAAACTCGACGACCTATCGAGCTTGAGTGGGAAAAAGAAGGTGACTTTTCATCTCACTGTAAAGAGCTATGAAGGTATATCTACTGGGGGAATTACTGATGAAGCCACTGGTCATAAAGTAGATGAGGGTGAGACAAAGGACTGTCAGGGCAGAGAAGACCCAGCAAAGGACAACCGGTCAGTTTCAGAGTCGATCAACTTTAAGGTTTCATCAAATTCTGAGGATGAGAGGTACGAAGATCGTACCAATCAAGAGTATAGGGATTTGGAACTGGAGCATAGCAATTTACATGATAATAATGGAGGTGAAAAGGACAATGTGGGTGCTGCCGGTCAAGGAATGGTTCAAGAGCATAGCAATTTAGATGATAATAACGGAGGTGAGAAGGACAATGTGGGTGGTGACGGTCAAGGAATGGTTCGAGAGGATAGCAATTTAGATGATAATAACGGAGGTGAAAAGGACAACGTAGGTGGTAACGGTCAAGGAATGGTTCCAAAAGAATCATCCGAGTCGTTATTTTCTTTGTCCATCGAGTCAAGAAGGCATGAGTGGGATGCTGAACTGGATGAAAAGGAGGTCACAAGTTCAGTACTCAAATGTATCTCACACAATACTGAACAGAAGGCATCTGGATCTGACCATGAACGGAATTCTCAAGCACTAAACGGGGATGCTAATTCGGTGTTGACACCAGTGGAAAATCCAACCAAGCTGAAAACAGTCAAAGCAAGAGCAAGCATAATATTGCAGGTTGAAGACAAGGAGAATATGAAAGTGGAACAGGGTTTTGGTGAAGAAATTAGCCCTGGTCCTAGTTTTAAGGTATGCACAAAGAATGTTAAAGCAGAAACCAAAGTGAAGAGCTTCAGAGATGAGGAAGTTGCAGTGGATACTAGCTTATCTAGCTGGTCGGTTTCAACTCCAATTTCCAGGACCAGTCCAAATTCTGTGGGGAATTCTCCATCACTCGAGGCAAGGTCCACAAGAAGCGGAGACGATAAGCCTGTATTAAGTGTGCTGACAGTAGAAAAACTCAAACACCTTTCTTCATCAAATGCTCCGAGACGGTTAAGGAGCCGGACTCCCGATGAAACTCATGTTATAGGGACTGTTGGAAGCTACTGGAGACATACTGGAAGGATCATAGATCCAATTCTAGCTCTTCAAGCAAAAGGACAATAGGCAGGTACAGGTAGTGTCTTCAACTGATGTTAACATATGTGTAGCTCGCTCATCAGGTATTCATGATTCCTTTTACTTGTGCAGAATAAGGGAATGCAATGGGATGCTATAACATTTCAAGCGAGAATGGGGGGGTGAGCTTTGGATTCTCAAGTTTAACATTTACCAACAGAGACTTGAGAGGGATGCTCAATTTCTTCTTTAGCCCAAATAAGACCGCTGCTTATGTAACTCCGTGAGAGTATGTATGCTCAATGTCTTCTTTAGCCCAAATAAGACTCACCGATGCTCAATTTATATTCTAGCATTTGGCAACATGTAAAGTGGCTTATCAAGATTTTTATTGATCTAATCGAGATTTTGGCAAATTTATCTGCTTTGTTTTTAATTAATCAAGAGTGCAATTTTTCTAATAGAATGAATAATTTGAAATATGAATTAACAAATAAAAAAGCTAAATCGATATTCTGCAAGAACTTCTTCTTATTTGATTATGTTGTCAACCATATGCTGCTCAAATGTGTGGCTTCGAAATGGTATCCCACAAATTAAAGAAAGAGAAATTGACTTTTGAACAGGATTGAGAAGAGTGCCAACAGTCTTTTTCTTTTACAAAGAAAGATTAGAATTTCTCTAAAATTTAATTAAAATTAAATTTCTAATTGTAATATAAGTTATAATTTAATCTTAATAAAATTAAATGTTTCATATTTGATCTCTAAAGTTTCTTAAACTTCATAATTAAGTCCAATTTGTTAATTAAAATTTCTCTTTTAAATGCTCTTTATGTGTAACTATTTTAGGTTCTTAATATATTGACAATGACTATAAATTTTAATTATAATTCATAATTAAAAATATAATAAGTAAAGCTCCTTTTAAAATTTTTCTTTAGTTTTCTAATCAAATAATTTATAATAATAGATTAAGCTTGTCATCTAGCAATATATCATAACCATCTACATAGTAAGAATATTAAAATAGTTTGACTTAACATGTCTATGCATGGTTATATTGTATATAATTTAATCTTTTTCTTATCCAATATTCTAATTAGATATAGAATATAAAATTAGTATCTACTTTATTTAAATTTAATCATATGCATTATTGTTAATTGGTAACTTATTTACTATTGATATTTGAACAAAAAATTTCCAAATCTTAATTTATTCTGACCAAAATTTTTTAAAATAACTACTAATCAAGAATAATAGAATATTATCTCTAATTACTTTAGAACGTTGAATCATTTATTGATTTTACTTAACTATTTTCATATATGTCACATTATATTTAAATACTATCGATTAAACTATCCTCAGAGAGCAAGTCATGTGTAATATTAAAATATAGTAATTTCTAGGAATTACAAAAAATCCCCAAAAATTTACTAAATTTTACAATTATAGCTTAAACTTTAAAAAGTGACAATTAAATATCCAAACTTTCAATTTTTTCCAAATCTAGCACGATGTTAGTATCTTCGTTAATTTTTCTTACGTGAGATGCCATATAAGACATAAATCTAAATGATTACAACCGTATTAAATTGTATAGGTTAAACTTAATTAAACTAATTAAGTGAAATTAAGGAAATTAAAGAAAATTAAAATAAAAGGGTTAAAACCCTAAATTAATTTGGGATTCAAATTCTTACCTGCACACCATTCTCTATCGAACCTTCTCTTCCCTATCACATACCTTTTTTTAGTTGTCGCACTAATCTTACCCTTTTTTGCTTCTCCTCTTCGTAAATTGTGTTACACTTTTCTTCGTTGTAGCACCAATCTTCTCTGCCATCCACCATTCTTCACTCCTCTTTCATTACAAAATCTGTCGCACCATTCTTCTTTATAACATTACAGAAAATTACAATTTTGAAGGATAGCGCACTGACAAAAAGAGATATGTCTTGATTATACTTTTGTAATGTTTTCTAAGTTTTTGTACCTAAACTCCTTTTTTTATTTTTGTTTTTATGTTTTTTAGTTCATTACAGGAAAACCAAGAAGTGCTTCATTTGCATTTGACTTATGAATTATGTTTGGAACATAATGATTTTAGATAGTTATTGATTTATCTATGATTTATCTATCTGTACGTGCTTAGGTTATTTGGCTTAAGGCTTAAACTTTGCAGAAATTTAAAATGTTTTCGTGAAGATTGTTTCTAATATTCTACCATGCTATGTAATTAGGATTGAGAGTACAATGTTCTACCATACTTAAGTTATGACCTTTCTTTGTTGTGTTTGAACTTGTGTTTATATTAGTAGCTGCAGTAAGTGTTTCACAACAGAAGGCAAATTGTTTGTCTTTTCCTTACCAGCAATTGTAACTTTGTATCTTTTGTTGAATTTAATTCTCGATTTTTATTTAGGTTAAATTTAATTTTCAATTTCTCTTCAAAACTAAATATATCATGAATTAAGATGTCAATTGATGTTCACTTAATTTCCTTAAGATAACATGCCACCTTATAGCAATGAAAAACATATGTTAAGTATATACATATCAGAAGGTAGTTAATATCAAGTATAAACATTTGTTTTAATATAAACACTATAATTGTCCCAAATTAAGATTGCTTAGTATTTTCTTCTCTTTTTTTCTCTTGGAATATGTATCATTTTCTAAATATTCATTTGTAACTCTAATTCAGTATAAACATTTTACCCTAGGAAAGAATCCTCTTTAAAGGAAATAATCATTTTAATTCTTCACTCTTTGTCATTTTCTATTTTCCTTCCTTATCGTGTTTTTGTAATTAACCCTATATTATTGCAGTGAATTAAATATACTTTACTCAATTGTGTTTTTGTAATTAACCCTATAACATATACTTTACTAAATCACAGCTTTTCTTAGCTCATCTTATTTAGTCTTTCTATTGTACATTTTTCCATTTATAATCATCTTCTTATGTATTATGTTACATGGCATTGTTAAAATGCCCAATACTTTATAGATTTTGGTAAAATTTGAATCTCATTACAGTCGGGTGTCGAAAAGATATGATAATAAATATATATGGGTGTTGAGGAACTGAGCATGCTAGTCCTAAAAGGAGTTTTTGAAGATAAAAGATTAGGGATGACAAATGTGGCCTAACATGCCTAACCCGGCCTAGCTAGAGATGGCAATGGACTGGCCCATGGGCCGATCTCATTATTTTTTTAAAATAATTTTTTTAAAATTTGAAGTGTAAAATAACATTTTTTCTTTTAATTGAATATGAGTTTGGATTGCCCAGGCCCAGTCCTACTCAAGGTCTAACTCTTCTAAGTAGAAAAGTTAGGCCTCAAATTAGTCTGGGTCTAATTTGGTCCATAGGTCGGCCTATTGAAAATACCTAAATTTAGGCTCATGAGCCAACCCATTGCCATCTTTAGGTCTGGCCCGACCCAACTTCAGCCCAGGTTGATCGAGCCACAGGCTGAGATTGCTTCGTCCAATCAGGCTATAAGCTGGGCTCAGACCAAGGCAATCCGTGCCAGTCTATCTTGTCCCGTGGCCCAACGGAAAGAAACAAAACGACGTTGTTTTATAAAAAATAACATCGTTTTTTGATTTAAAAAAACATAAAGTCACTCGACCCGTTGCCATCCTTAATACATGACATAGAGTAATATCTATGTTTTACAAATTTCCTAATAAATTGATGAGAGGCTTGAATTATTTAAGCTTACACCATGATAAGGACATGTCAACTATGCTCCAACAAATGAATATTTGAATTATCACAATGTTGAAATCTATTATGAGTGTGGTGATGTCAATTTTATATTAAAACTTTCATACTGCAAGTATACAGATTATATCTTGTAGTATAAAAGTTATTGTTCCTACGACGATTAATGAGTCACCTAACAACTTGAATGCAATTTGTCTAAGATGATAAAGATTGAATGAATTGAAATAAAATAAATAATTAAAATTAAAACAACTAATAAAACTAAAAAATTGAATAACTAGACAATTGAACTAGCAATAAGAATAAAGCAAATCAATGATGGAAATTTAGAAAATATTATATCCTTGTTTTGTCTTCCCTTTTTTTTTTGTTGATTCAATTTATGATTAAGCCTAAATATCCTAAGGTTTTGATTTCTCTCTCTCTCTCTCTCTCTCTCTCTCGATTTAATCAAGTAATCCCAATTGAAATTGACAATAATAGAATTGCAACCTGTCGATTCAACAAACTACTCGTAACTATTCAATTGGATTTGAAGCAATCCTAAGGATAATTAATTCATAATTAAAATATCTCTTCAATTGCCTATTAATTTGATACTACAGGTCTAGTAAGCTACCAACTCTCGTTGCGAACCTTAACACACATGACTTGATTCAATCACTCTATTTATTACCAAGTATAAGCATAATAAACATCACAAAGCATTGATATATCTATTGAATTTAACAAGAATAAAGTTTAACAAAATAGATTAAAAAGAATCCTTAGTATGGATTTATTTAGCTTGGTTAAGTGTCATTCTAGCCTTATAACATGAAGATAAACATTTTGTCATGAATTTTCCTAGTTACTCAGCTATATCACAACTCTCAATTGGCTACCAACTCTGTTTTTAACCTAATTTTATTTAAAAAGGGCTAGCATAATAAGAATTTTTATTTAACATTTTTTTAATTTTTTAGCCTATCTCATTTCTTCTTATTCAATCACTCTCATTAAAAGGTACTAATTATAACTACCAATTTAAATGAGTGCAATTATAAATGTATCTAAATAAATGGCATAAAGTGAAATAATAGGTGTTATATCCTAATTAGCATGCATACTTATCCTAAAGACACTTAAAAGAAAAAATTCACAACTTAATATGCTTTTACAATTTAAATGACCATGTTCAAAGGTAAGCCAATTCCATTCAATTCATGTCATTGACACATTCACACCATGTTCACATCATGCAAACAAATGTTCACATTTGAACAACACGTTTTCCTTAATATGGTAAATGTCCCTACACTTGAACAACACGTTGTCCTCAATATAGTAAAAAAACAAGAAAAATAAAGAGAAATATAATAAATAAAAAGTAAAAGCAAGAAAACTTATGGTGATTTGGGTGGTGATGGTATTGGAGATGGAACTTGGGCACCTTGGACAACAAAATATTTAGGCAATTTCTTCCTTTGATACCACTGTTGATGTTGATGGTGCATGACCTCCTTCAGTTATGTCTCTATAGTGTCTAAACAACTGTCTAAGCGTTTATTATTTTCTTCCATTTTGTTAAGCACTTTCTACCAACCTTCCTCTTCTTCCTCCTCAGATTTCTTGCTTGATGAGACTTGTTAGAGTTGTGTGGAACTCGAACTCGCCCGAACTATCCTATTTTTTTACTTTTGATTTCAAATTGATATCTTAAGTTTGATAATATGGACATCTAAGATCTCAGCTCACCTCAAATCCATATGATTTAAATACTCGGGAAAAACATAGGTTAGGTCATCAACAATAACATCATACAATTTAGCTAAAGTAGTGACAAGAAAACCCATGGCTACATAGCTATTTTTCATATTAAGCAAAGTAACTATTGTTTGAAAAATATAGGTGGATGTACAAACCTGAATCTTATGATCTATGCACCAAAGGACAAATAAATCTTTTTTAGAACACTTGTTACTTTGAGTCTTAGGAAAAATAGTTTGGTACATGAATTTATATAATAACAAGTGTTTATAATTCTGAATAACATTATTAGGTGCATTTTTTGGATTAAATCACCCAATCCTGTTAAAAATTTTCCAATATTTTTAGGGTGAAAATTTTCGTGTTTTTTAACAATTTTTTATTTTGGAAAACTATAGAGTCCCCCCATAACCCCCATAATCCACATCGTACGATTTCCACCTAATTGAAACCACAAATTATCTAACTAACACGAATCATAATATAAAATAGTGTAAAATTCAAGGGTCTTCATACACAAGATAATCAAAACATACAACTTTATGTTATAGAGGACAGGAAACATGTATTTTTTATTAGGAGCGGATTATGTGTCAAGGTGGGCTGAAGCTATGAAAACTAAAGGCTCAAAGTGGACTATATGTCAAAATGGGTTGAAGCCATGATAAATCCAACAAATGATAGGAAAGTAGAGCAGAAATTTATTAAAAACTATTAAATAGGTTTGCAGTGCCACGAGTGGTAATTAGTGATGGAGGAGCACATTTTTACATTAAATCTTTTGATGCTCTTCTAAAAAAATATAGAGTTCACCATCGTGTAGTTATTTCATACCCCCACAAATAAGCAGACAAATGGAAGTCATAAACCATGAGCTAAAACGAATATTGTAGAAGATGGTAAATAGTTTAAGGAAGGACTAAGCATTAAAGCTGGATGATGCCTCGTAGGCTTATCAAACCACCTTCAAAACTCCGATTGAAATGACTCCTTTTTGGCTTGTGTATGGTAAAGTGTGTCATCTATCTATGGAACTTGATTATTAAGCATACTGGGTGACAAAAGCTTTAAACTTTGATTGGAAGCAAGTGGGTGAGCGAAGACTCCTATAATTGAACGAACTCGATGAGCTTCACTTAAATGCGTATAAGAATGTCAAATTATACAAGGAAAAGGTGAAGAAGTGGCATGATTCTCATATTAAGAAGAAAGAGTTCAAAGTGGGAGATGCGATTTTATTAGATAATTCGAGATTGAAGTTTTTTCTAGGAAAGCTCAAATTAAAGTGGAGTGGGCCTTTCAAAGTAACTTATGTATTCGCACACGAAGCTCTAGAATTAGAAAATCAAAACAAAGAAGTCGTTAAAGTGAACAGATAAAGATGTAAATTGTATCTTGGAGGATTATTTTGATAAGAAAGGGAAGTAATTTTTTTTCCTTTCCAATGATTAAAAATGTTTTGAATGATGAATGGTCAAGCTAACAACCATAACTTAGCAATTTTTGGTAGTTAGGTTGGTATTGAATTATAGTATTATGGTTTTATTTTAATGTTCTTGAAGTGGTTTGGATAGCTAAATTTCTTATTTTCAAAGTTATTATGAGTTAAGGAAGCAAGCTCGAAGGTTACATAAAGAAAAAATGATGAAACAGGACAAGGGTGACACATTTCAGAATGTTACGATCATGACTTCCATGTCACGATCGTAACATGATCGTAACATGTTGAAATGTCACCATTATCCCATTTCAAGTTACGATCATGCATGGATGTAGTTTGTTTCATTATCATGACATGCAACCAAACTAAGGAACAACCTAAATTTCACCTCCCAAACCCCAATTTACCCCTCCTTCAACTCTAACACTATGTCACGCACACTGTACCTCTCTAAAACCTTAGCCACCATTATAAATCTCTCTCACTTCTCTCTTCACTTTCCTTAGGGTTCTACCTTGTTCTTGTATCTTTCAACTAGATTTTCATTCCTCCTATACATATTTCATAATTTCCATACAAATATTACATTTTTGGAGTGGTTTTTACAATATCTCATAGTTCTTTTCTCTATTTAAGTCCTTTTGTGTTTTGGTGTATTTTGTTATGTTCTCGGTTTATTTTGTAGGTATACACTCATTCATAATACCAAGAATAAAACACAGTCTTAAACTCTCATAATCGAAGGGAAAAGCACAAATTGCAAAGAGAGGAGCACGTGATAGGGCTACGGACTTTGAAGATCCTTTTCTGACTTATTCAGAAGATGAAGGTATTTGATTCCAAAGTCTTAATTTTAGGATTGCTAGTTCCCCTAGATATTTTGATTTTGATATTTTAAACAATCTATGGTTGAAAGAAAAGGTTAAGAATTTGAGTCATAAATTTCAATAGGAAAAATTTATTACTTTTAATTATATTGTGTATAACGAATAAACCCTTGAATTTTATACCACCTAACAATTTGTTTTGTGAGATCTAATTGAACTTTGGTTTCAATTAAGGGGTCAACCATATACTTTGAATTAATATGTTATGCCTATAATTGGTGGATTTCCATAATCGAACATAATTGAAAAGCATGATGATAAAATTTATGTCAAGAGTTATTGGAAACATTTAATGGGGGTTCGATAACTTTGATGCTCAAAATGCTCATAATAATGTCATTCTTACTCATGGGAATTTGTTACTGCATCAGTTTATATGCCATAATACTTTTGATAAATCGAAAAGTAAAAATTTTTTTATTAAAGAATTATTCATTTTGTGGTGCACAGACAATAATGTAAAAGTTTGCAAAATCACCTATATTTTTCAATTTATAGTTACTACTATTAAAAAGAAAAGTAGTTATCTTGGCATGAGAAATATTGTTACTGCACTTGCTATTTACTATGGTGTTGATGTTGAATGACTAAACATTGTTTTTCTTGAGTTTTTAAATCATACTCACTTAAGATGAGTTAAAATCTTAGCGATCAATCATATGGAGCTCTAACATATCAGTTCAAAAACTCATGTTAAAAACTGGATTGGACAAGCTAATTCAAGTTCTACACCACCACAACAATAAACTAAGGACTTAACAAGTGAAGACATAGAAGATGATAAAGAGGAAGGTTGGGAGAAGGTCTTCAATTTGGTTTCCGATAACAACAAACTTCTGAAGGAGATGGTGCAAGAAGAATAATAACAGCAACGCGATATCAAGAAGATTTACAAGTACTCCATTGCTCAAGATGTTCAAATTCTGTCACCAAAACTGTCACCACCTCAACCTTCATAAGGGGTTTCGTGCTCATAACCTTTTCTTTTTGTTATTTCTTGTCATTTTCATTTATGTGCTCTTTTCTTTCTCACATTGAGGACAATGTTTTGTTTAAGTGTGGGGAGGATTGTGCATTGGCATGTCATATTTGTGAATTTTGCATATCATGTTACCTGAATTTTTGATTCGGTTGACATTGTGTGAAAATTTGTGGCATATGTGTGAATTGTGTGAATGTATCAATAATAATAATTTGATGGAATTAGTTTATCTTTGAACATTCATTTAATTTGTAAAGTCATATTTACTTGTGAATTTTATTTTTTAAGTACTTTTAGTTGAATATGCATGTTAATTAGGATATGATATTCATTTTGTTAACTTTAGGAAATTTTTGTATAAATTTACAATTATAGGTCAATTGAATGAGTTAGCATCATTAGTAACCTTTCATGAGGATGATTGACTAAAAAAATGAGGTAAGCTAAGAATGTGATAAAAGTGTGTTTTAAATAAATAACTATTCTGGTGAGCCTTTTAAAACAAATATTAGGTTAAGAATAGAGTTGTTAGTTAGTTGAGAATATGATATAGCGGAGTAACTAGGGGCATTTGTGACAAAATGTCTAATTAGCTATTTTCTTTTTAAAAAATGACCTAGTTGACTAATTGAGGGACATTCATGATAAGGTGTTTAACCTTCACGTCAAAAGAGTAGGTTAACGTTAAAGAAAATAAAAAATGATGTTTCAGTAAATAAAACCTACTAATATTTGAAAATAGAAAAATTTTTCATGAAGGGATAATTAGTAATAGTTGCATTTTTATTGATTACTAATTATAAATGTATGTGTGCAAGTGCTAAAGGAGAATGAATAGGATGTCAATGTTTTGATTAATATGTATATTCAATTCAAAGTGCTTAACCATCAAATGCATATGTTAGTATCTTGGCACAATTTTGAATAATTGATATTTGCAGTTAAATTGATTCCATAAAGTTTGATGTCATTGTCTTATTATTGCATGTTGTATGGATGTCTTCTTAAATGTTTATGTTTGGTTTGTTAGAGTATGTGTTTTTTATTTTTGTTCGAGGATAAACAAAAGTTTAAGTGTGCGGATGCTTATAGGTATAGTTTGTACTATGTTTTAATGTGTTTTAATGTGTTTTCAGGTGTTTATTAGATGATTATCATATGTATAGGCTTAGAATTGTGTTAATATGAATGTTTATATGGTTTAGATCATGATTTCAATCTTAATTTTATGTTTCTTGAGATGTTTGATGTGTTTATTAGTGTTCATGTTGGAACCCCTCCCCGGGCGGGTCACGGGCCCGACGTCCTACATAACATCTGGACGCGCTTTCCACGAGGGAGGGATTCCCCACCAGTGGAGAACTTAAAACAAACAAACTTATTTAACTTACCTCCGAACAAAAATTAGAGGTAGGTCATAAGAAATTCAATAAGTGTTGACCCCGGAAAAAATACGTGGTGGGATCGTAAAATAAGCATAGACAATAAAATAGGTCAATCAAGAACAAAAATTTCAGAAAAACATTTAATA
>JANQBM010363086.1:0-19497 GCA_025594535.1 Erythroxylum domingense
TCCGTTATCTTAGGTTATGTGTCGGAACGACCTACGGGCGTCCCGATGCGTATCCTAGGGTAATGGGGTGTTACATATATCGCATTTGTTATACCTGCAGAAAATACGGACACTACACAGATGAGTGTTAAGCAAAGAAGAATCACGAAGAAAATCAACAAAACCAGGGCTTGAATTCAGCCTCGTCAAGTAAGACGATGCATGAACTTTTCAGGTCAAGCTCCAACTCACCAACTGTCCAGGGATCCATTAGTTCAGTCCTACTCGTACAAATATGTCGGAACCCAGGCCATGGTTAATCGCCCAAAAAAAAGGGTAGGAGACCAGCACAATCTCAGCAATTACAACTAAAAATTCAGCAATCTATGCATAAAAACCAAGAGAAACAGGCGCAAGATAAAAAAGGAAAGGATGTGCAAATTGCCCAATCCTCTCGGTTCAGCATATTAGAAACAGAAAATCAAGTAGAAGAAGATTCCACAACCGTTACACTAAAGAGGTTGATGCCAGAAGAGGTACCTAAAAGCACCCAATTCTTTCCTTTTACTGCAAAGGCCCAAAAGGGGCAGAAGTCCACCAAAACTAGGGTAAGTGTACATCCTTCTGATAGGCCCAAAAGAAGGAAGTTTTCTCGCAAACAAACTGAGGCGACGTGGATCCAGAAGGCCCCATCAGACACGCAAAGTTTAAAGCCAATCCAAAAACCTGCAAACATTACAGCCCACTCTTCTGTAGCTCAACAGGCATCTTTCTCGACATCTTCCTGGTCACAAAGCATCAAAGACATAACAGTTTTAATGGATCCAATTCTAACAGCACCACCAAGGATGAACGAATAAGGCAATAAACCAATCTCTGGACACATAGCAGTGACAGAACCTCATTCGGTAGGTCACAAGGACCAAAACACAAGTTACAAAACACGGCAGATAACTAAAGGCATACATGTTAAGGGTAAAACAAAAACGCCATTCCATTCTCCTCACAAAAAGGCAGACCACAAACTCTAAGCTGGGGATTATATGGACGACTTCGAGGAGGACCCGCCTGACACAGCAGAAAATACACGTCAATCTGATGATGAAGAGCTATTCGAAGCTTAAGGGTAACTTTTCAAACCACTTATTTTTAATCATGACGAACAACATTCTCTCTTGGAATTGTCAGGGCATTGCTAATAAAAAACAAAAGCAGCTTTAAAAAACATAATAGAAATGTTTAATGTCGATTTAGTTTTCATATTAGAACCTCGAATCAGCGGTAGAGCAGCTCAAAAGATCATCAATGAGTTAAGTTTTCCGAATTCCTTCCGAGTTGAAGCCATAGGCTTCTCGGGAGGCATTTGGGTCATGTAGAAGAACAGCATAAAAATCAGTATATTACAACACACATGGCAACTTATTCATATACATATTACATTTAATGATTCCACTAGCTTATTAGCTACTACTGTTTATGGAAGCCCTCAACCTCTTACTAGGAGGGATCTCTGGGAAAGTTTATCTTTGATTGCAGGGGCTACAGATTCTAAATGGCTTATAGTGGGGTATTTTAATGCCTTTACGTGCTTGGAAGATAAAGTAGGGGGACGAAGTTCATCAGGTTGCAGTAGATTTAAAGCCTGGATCCATTCTCATGCAATCAAGGATTTAGGCTTTACAGGACAAAGATTTACCTGGGCTCGAGGAAGGTGCCACGAAAGGGTTGATAGGGCATTATGCAATGATCACCTTTTAGATGCCTTCGCTAATATACACGTTGAACACTTTCCAAGGCAAGCTTCAGATCATTCTCCCTTACTACTTAGATTTATTTCTTCAGATAATGCACTTGTGGCGAATAAACCTTTCAGGTATCTTTCGGCCTGGGAATACAATGATAAATGGTTACAATGGATCCAAAACATTTGGCAGACCAATGAAAAACTACAAACGGCTCAAGCAATCATGACAGATAGAATAGAGGAATGGAAGAAAATTTTTGGAGACTTACATAAGCAAAGAAGGCAGTTGCTGGGAAGATTATTAGGTATTCAGAACAAGTTGTCAATCAATTACGAACCTGGACTTGTCAAATTGGAATCAAAACTTAGGGCACACATAGAAGAAATCACAACCCAAGAGTATGAGCTGAAAATTCAAAATAGAAAGGCATTCTGGGCCACGCAAGGCGATAGGAATACTCGAATTTTTCACAAAGTGCACAAATCGACGAGGAGCAAAAAAAAAGATTAAGACTCTACAACTCAAAGATGGTATATGGTCTTCAGATATGAAAGTAATAGGTAAGGAGGCGACAGCTTTCTACAGAGACCTGTACCAATCAGATTCACCCAGTCTCCTAAATCCTGGTGCAACTCCATATCCTTATTTGGGATGCTTTCCATCAATCTCAGACAGCAAGCTAAGAATATTAACACAAGAAGTAAGCATAGAAGAGGTAAAGAAGGCGGTCTTCAAGATGAATCCCTACAAAGCATCAGGGCCTGACGGGTTCTCCCCCGACTTTTATCAACACAATTGGAATATTATTGGGGAATCAATCTATCATATGGTAAAGTTGGCATTTATGGAGGGCTTAGTAGATCCTCAAATCAACCAGGGGCTCATTACACTACTACCAAAAGTGAAGCAACCAGAACATATCTCTCAGTTCAAATAGATCAACCTGATCAATGCAAATGTGAAAATCATCTCGAAAGTGGTGGCTAACCGTCTCAAGCTGGTAATGTCTGATTTAATCTGGCCTACACAATCTAGCTTCATCAAAAACCGTATCATCATCGAGAACATAGTTCTAGCCCAAGAAGCTATACATCATATGAAGGTTTCTAAAGGCAAGACAGGTTGGATGGCAATTAAAATTGATTTAGCCAAGGTTTTCGATAGAATAAGTTGGAATTTCATTGCGAATACATTGGAAGAAGCAAAGATTCCAACTTCATTGAGCAAAGTCATCCTAAGCTCTCTGTCCACAGCCACGACAAGTGTGATATGGGAAGGTAGTGTGGGTGATCAATTTCCCTTGGGAAGGGGAGTAAGGCAAGGTAACCCGGTTTCTCCCTATATATTCATCCTTTGCATAAACAGGCTCTCCCACGCCATCAATAAACATGTTCAACTAGGCAGATGGATTCCCTTAATGTTTGGTTCTCAAGTGGTTCCACTCTCTCACTTATTATTTGCAAACGATCTAGTTTTATTTGCAAGGGCTGACAAGGAACAAGCTTTTACCATTCACAAGGTTTTATTTATCTTTTCTGCTTCTTCAAGTCAAATGGTAAGTAAGGAGAAGTCTAGCTTGTTTTTTCCTACTAATGTTGATCTTAATCTGAGACAGGAATTGAGCTACATTTTAGGGATACAATATGTCCCCAATCTAGGTATTTATTTGGGTTGCCCCCTATTTAACGGGAGACTAAAGAAAGTGCACCATCAAGATTATGTCACAAAAATAAGGAATAGGGCAACAAGTTGGAATGCTCGGAAAATTTCCTTAGTTGGGAGGCTAACGTTATGTCAAAGTGTTTTAGGATCCCTCCCATCATATGTGATGCAATCTACAGTCCTTCTCAAAGGTACATGTAACGAGATAGACAGGATTAACAAGAAATTCCTTTAGGGAGGCAATTTAAATGATAGAATAAACATCTCTTTAAAGTGGGATGAGGTGTGCAAACCTAAAGCAAAAGGCGGCCTAGGGTTACGGAAAGCCAAAGATAACAACACTGCCCTCATTCTCAAACTGGCCTGAGATCTAGTTTCCTTCAATCAAAAGCTATGGAAATAGGTTTTTCTTGAAAAATACAACTGTAGCCGAAACCAAATAAGAAGAGGTTTCCCTAATGTCAAAGGACCACACCTTTGCAACAGGCTAAAAGATTTTTGGGACTTATTCCTAACCGGCACGAAATGGAATATAAAGAATGGGAACCTTTGCAGGTTTTGGCTGGATCGGTGGATAGATCTAGAGGATGCACTCTATCACCAGGTAAGTTCCCCTATCCATGTATCAGAGCTATCCAAACTAACTTCAAATTATGTCTCTTCGACAGGTGACGGGGATTGGGAGCATTTACAAACTATGCTTCCAACTAATATTCTCATGGAGATACGAGCCATCCCACCTCCTCATCAGGCTTTTGGACAGGACCAACTTCTATGGAGATGGACTAAATCAAGGAAGTTTACTGCTTCTTTGGCTTACTCTTTTATATGTGGTAATCAGGATGTTGTTTCTAGCTAAAAATGGCATCAAATTTGGAAATTGAATGTGCCAGAGAAATCAAAACTTTTTCTCTGGAAGGCAGCTCGCGACATCCTTTGGACGAATGCAACGCAATTCAAAAGAAATTCAATCAGGTCATGGTAACAAACAAGTTACCTAAGAAAGATTTTCTGATACCTCTAATTCGAGCTGGCAAAATCTAGGCACAACGCTTCATCAATCTCCACCGTAAGGCTGGAGTGTTCTCTCAACTGATGGTGCAGTTTGTAGGGCATCTAGATTGGCAGCCTCGGGAGGGATAATTGCATACCACAACGGTACCTGGGTGTCAGGGTTCACCAAAAAAATTAGTCACTGCAGCCCTTTAAACGCAAAAATTTGGGAGATTTTGACAGGACTCAACTTTGCATGGAATATAGGACAGAGGAAACTAAAAGTCGTAACAGACTCGAAAGAAGCACTCACATTGCTCACTGATGAGGAACTCTCTGACAATCAACCATCTTCTCTGATCGACTTAACCAGAAGGAAAGCAGAATCCTTCTAGGAATTATCATGGGAGCATAAACCTAGATCTGAAAATCAATATGCTGATCTTATGGCAAAAAAGGGGCTTTCTAACTCTGACACAGTACTGCATGTGTTCCCTTATCCACCAGTGGATCTTCTTCACCGCTATCCCTTTAAGCGCTCCGCAGATCTAAGTCCTACTTCTCATCTTTCAAATCCGACCAGCAACGTCCGGCTTCTGGTGACACCATTTCTGCTAAACGAGGTCATCACTCATGACTGGTCTTCCCCTTCAGCAATCGTCCGTTCCCAAACCGCTGAACTACCACACGAGTAGCTAAGATCCTATCCTCTCACTGCGATTCCGTCATCATCCTCCACCCAAAGGAAGGATTACAGCATCCATATCAATCGATCGGAGCCAGCTACCGATCACTGGCAAGTCTTGCAAAACTCAATTGAATAGCCAATAACAAACCGTTCCTTGGATGCCCCGTTAGTCTCAACAACCAACAATAGGATATCTGATTTTGAGGTGCATTTAGTCCAAAGTTCTCGTTTTGACCACCTGGTTTTCCATCCGCCTTAATAGGGCTTACTTTGTAATTTTACTTAGGGATGTCAATCTCGGCCCGGCCCGGCCCGTTTTTGGCCCGGGTTTGGCGGGCCATGGGCCGGCCGCGGGCCGACTGTGGTCTGCCCCCGTGGCCCGACAAAACGGCGTCGTTTTGTCTAAAACGACGCCTTTTTGTAATTTTTTATATTAAAAAAATATAGACAGGCCGGGTTTGGCCCGGCCTACCCTTGACATCCCTAATTTTACTGTTATGGTTTATGCCTTCCTAATATACAAAAAAAAAGTTACTCATAATGATGACATCACTATAATCATGCTAATCTCTTAGACTTTGATTCCTAGAAGAAGTTAGTTTTGAAGAAGTTTATAGTACTACTATTTGACAATCATAATATTACAAATGCATTTGTAGAATCTAAGCCGTCGTAGGTTGAAAAGGAAGATATATTTAATGATATAGATGAACTTAAAGTGACTAGTCCTCTTATTGAAAATCTACCAGGCCTTTTGTTGTCCTTCCTTTTATTAAAAATCTACCAGGCCTTTAGTTCTCCTTTTCCACACCCAGTTTATAAAGGCTCATTTGCATGACTTCTACCTTTGTTCTATCAGGGTGAAAGATGTACATATAATTTTTTTTGGGCCTTTTACATTTTTTCACCAAATAAGTTTGGATATTTTGCTTTACTAGCTTTTTTTTGTTAATACATATATGTTTGCTTTTCCCTAATATTATCTTTTAGCATTTTTATTTATTATGGATGAATATGTTTTTTTCTTCTATGAATTTTAGCAATATTTTTCACACATTGATTTGTACATAAACTTGCTAAAGCTTATACTTTATTTTGTTTTTGACAAGTACTATTAGGCTTATCATCTATTAAAACGTGCTATGTATTTTTCTTAAGTCTTTTATTCTACCTTACAAATATGTTATAATGGACTTGTATTATTTTTCCAACTTTTAAAAATTAGGAATGTAACCTTTTTTTTTAACTAAGGAGTTAAAAGTGACTTCCCATAAAACTGGGTCTTTTCTCTTGCAAGGTTTTTGTTTTAAAACTATAGGCCTTCAACCTACAATGTTCTTATTTTGAAACTAAGGGCCTAAAGGTGACTTCATTTAGACCTAGGCCTTTAGATTCTATGATTTCATTTCAAAACTAAAAAGTTAATTGGGAATTCACTTAAACTTGAGAATGTAGGCCTTTATTTTGACAACAAGGAGCTAAAAGAGCTTCACATGGACTAACACCTTTATACTTTTTTAAATAAGGGAGAAGAAGGGGACTTCAGTTAGGCCTAAGGCATAGTTTTTGTTTTGGAAATAAAGGAGCTAAAATGTACTATAATTGGACTTGAGACCTTTGGGTTGCATGGTTTTTAACATCATTTTTGGAATGGGAAGATATCATACTTTATTATCATTACTGGTTAATGATGTGAGTACAAGTAATATGAAAGCTTATTTTAGTAGAAGTATATCCTTAAAAGTGCTCCATTTAAAACTCGAGAGAACTCTAAACCATCTAATTTTATAAGTTTTTAACTTCTCAATATAATTTTATAAGTTTGTAAACCATCTAATTTTGGGCTAGTTTTGCTTGTACTTCTCTTATGCTTAAGAATGTAGTCTTTCTCGTGAGTTTGATACATTATTGGTATATCTTATTTTCTATACTAGCATTCTCCTTATGTTATTTAACTAAGTCTAGTTTCATTCTCAATAGTTAGTTATTAGTTATAGGCTTGCACTTTTGAGCTAGGCAAACATAATTATATAGGAAGTAAAGCCTCTATTACATATGCAACATTGAAGGGTGTTTCCTTTATAATTGATTTTAGCATTTTGTTTCATACCTATAAGATGCTGAAAAGTTCTTCAGCTCATGTTCCTTTTCTTTTTAAATTTTGTCTTTGAACCCTATAGTAGTGCTATATTGGTTTCCTTTCGAGACCATTTACTTGGGGCGTACAACATAAAATGATGTATGATGTTCATATCCTTACAAATCTTTTCAATCAAATTATGTTATATTATTTATTATGATAAAAATAGCCAACCATACCTACTTATGAAATTTTTCATTAAAAAACTCTTTATCCTCATATTTATTATTTTTGCTAGTGGTTCTACCTCTATACATTTAGTCAAAAAGTTGACAACTTGTAATACAAATTTTAATTATCTAATGGTGGGAGGATAAGTTAGTAGGATATTTGTTCACCATTTTATGAAAGAAAATGCACTAGATATTGTTAGGTAGCCTATTATAGGTTGGAATGTCTTTGGCACCTATCACATTTCTTTTACAAATTTATGGGCTTATTTCATGAGTGTTATTGAGAAGTAACCTTTTTGAGGTTCCTTTGAGCAAATATGGACTCCTTTAGTATAAGTTGATAATTTTGTTCAACCTTTTTTTCTCTAATCTTTTTCAATTTAAATATTCTTATACGCAACTGCATTCAATTTAATTACAAATTGTTTGTATTTATCATTCTATCTTATTTAATTCGCATCAATTTATGTTTAATTTCTTTTTACTATTTTCAATTTTATTCACTCTTATCTTCATTTGTATTAATTAAATTTCAATTTTTGATATGTATCTATAATATAATTTAATTAGTGATTAATTTCTTTTACTAATTTTTTAAGAAAAAAGTGAATAAAAATTATATTAATACTAGCAAAAAGCCATTACAACAATATAACGAGTTTCAACTTACAATTTGATCCTTTGAACTAAGATAAAACAAGATAGAGATTACAAGAGACCTAAACTTACAAATTTCATGTACATTTCTTATCAGGAGTGAGTTTGTTTTATACATTTTTTGTTTACTATCATGATGCTTTCCATTTTCAACTCCTTAGTACATCCTGTTATTTCCTACTTTCCAAAGTAAGTAAATTGTTGTAGTGAAAGCAGTCTTGAAGAGCTCTATATTCTACTTAAGGTGGTTATCTTTCTTAATGATCTAGGCTAGAACTCCATTTCATTTGCAATTTTGGCAATATTACACTAGCATATGCAATACTTTACTCCAACAGCTTTAACATACCTACAGAGGAAAAATAAGTGTTTTCTATCTTCCTCATTTTCTTTGCATAAAACACAGATGAGATCATAAGTTCCAAACCATCTGTCTTTTATTCTGATTCTATTATTTATCACAAGCAAAGTGATTAAGGAGGCTTTTGGGTTTAAAGAGTGTTTCCAAAGTAGATCATACCATGGTACATCTCTAATTCTATAGATCTTATAGCAAGATTCATTTGCAAAGACCCCTTTAGAATTTAGAGTCTAGACAATGTTGTCCTCTCTGCATAGATTATGGAGATAAGGTAGTTAGCTTATTAGAGAGGTGAAACCTCTAAAACTTCTAGACCAATATCTATGTTGGATCAGTGAGGAGACTTTAGCATCAATAGGGATTATATTTCTCAAATGAAGGATTTCATTTCTTAGTATGAGAGGGTTAAGATCAGACCAATTATCATACCAAAACCATGTGTTTTCCTTATTTTGTAGTTTATATTTGATCCAAGAATACACCAAGTTCCTCAAATTTGGTATATAAATAAAATTCCAATAATGTTCCTTGTTATTTTTCATCTGCTAGAACTTTTTGATTCTTGAGGTAGAATTCATCTATCCATTTGATCCAAAGAGCTATCATATTTATGTGTAGCCTCCAAATTTTTTTACTCAATAGGACTTTTTGCATAAGAGATATAGGAATGATCCTCAAGCCCCCTTTGCTCTTAGGAATGGTCATTTCCTCCCATCTAACTTTTACACCCTTTAAATTATCATCTTTTTCAGACTATAGAAATGCTTTAATAATTCTACGATCTCTTTGATGACTCTCATTGGCAATAAAAAGTAAGCATTCCAATGAACATGCAAGCTGTTAAGGACTGAATTTATTAGATTTGACTTAGTTGCAAAGGATATTAACCTGTTTTGGAATGCATTGATTTTGATTTTATACCCTTCAATAAGGGAAATTCAATATGCAAATTTTGGTTTTGTTGAAGAAGTAGGGATACCAAGATAATTAAAGGTAAAGGTGTAGTCTAAAACTTGAGCTCTTACACGGAGCAAATTGGTTCATCACATCTGAAGAGATGAACAAGCTACTCACACTATAACTAATGGTTTTTGGACACCTTGAACAAACATAGGACCTAATATCAAAAAAAATATCAGATGGAGTCACCATTATACCTTATTAAGAAAGATAAAGAAAAACATAATGGAAAGGGATAAAAAGGTTCTAACTAGAAAAAGGAGCCTTGCATCAAATTGTACAAGAGGAAAGTTGTTAAGAACCTTATTTTACTCTCTTAAATGGATATCTAGGTTTGGAAAAAGTTTTGCAGTTTTGGAAATTTTTGAAAAGAAAAATAAGTCAGGTATAAGGTGAATAAAAGCATGCTAAATAAAAAAAATTCTATATGTGATTAAATGCCTAGGAGTTTGTAGTTCTACCTATAGTTTAAAATAAAACACTTAAATTGATGTTTTAATTTTAAAATAAAATTTAAAACATATCAATGAATACCTAAGAGTTTGTATTTTTATCTTGGTTTTAAGATAAATCACTTAAAATATGCTTATATTATATAATATGGTTTGGATAAAATAATGTTGAAATTTGGTTAAGAAAACATTTAAACCAAATTGAATTATTACAAGAGAAAGAAGGCTTGAACATTTATTTGTTAAAGAAGCTTAAAACTCTTAAAGACCTAAAAGTCATAAATAAAACAAACCTAAAGGCTTAAGAAACAAACTCAAAATTAAGAAAGTAATATAACTTTTTTTCCTGATGGTCTTACAGGACCAAAATAAAATTTAAAACAAAGTAAATAGAAAAGGAACATAAATTTAATGCTAGTAGGCCAAAAAAATTTAACTAAAATGATTTTTAATTAATGAAAGAATGGATTTAATTAAGAGGATTGTGAACTTGAACAAGCTATATTTTACATGTTAATAGGGGTCAAATTAGTTTTCATTTAGCACTTTTATAATATGTTTTATGTGTAATTATATTTTTTTCCTATGTTTAATTCATTATCTTACAACTAATGAATTGAAGGAGAAATCCCACTTCTGAGTGCAATTTTCTCCATAATTGTCCAGTCGAGGAGATATTGTAATCATTTGGAAGTTAATAAGTTGGATAACTCCTTTCTAGAAGACTTTAGAGATCAAATCAAGGTCAAAATTTTCAAATTTTAGAGAAAGTAGTGAAAAAAAAGCCATTTAGACGTCGAACACTGTTAGTAAACGAACACCTGTCTTTATTAAAGTTCAAGGGTTGAAGAAATATATCCTAATCATTTTTGGTTATAACTTGCGATTAGGAATTGGTTACACACTAATTTAAAATGCTTAAAAGTTCCAAAAACTAAACAAAGCCAGTGTAGAAGTTTGTTTGATATTAGTTATTATAGCATTCACATGGAGAACACATAGAATTAAAAGTTCAATCATTTTAAGATTCTATAATGTAAACCATTTTTATAAGTACTCTTATTATTAACCAATTAAAGGGACTTTGGAGGTTAGTGCTAACCCCCTTTGTCACTCTTATTATAGACCAATTAAAGGGACTTTGTAGGTCAGTGAAACGTCTTTTGCCAGCAAGTTATTAGTTTCAAGTTTTCTTAGCATCTATAAAGGATTATGAGTAAGGATTAAAAGAGATCAATCTCAACTTGAACATACTTGTGATATCTTATTCTATCTTTCCTTATTTTATTTCTTTTATGTTAAGATTGATTTTTTTGTTTTGTTTTCATTATGTTGAGTAGTTAAATCCCTAATTAAGGTTTAGGACGTAGTTTGTGATAAACATTTCAAGTATTTAATGTATGAATTATTATCATTTGGTTGAATATATTTTCTTTGCTCTTAATTATTATTTCTTGGTTAGACATCATATATTTAATCATAAAGATGGTTTAAAGAACTGGGAGGTAAAATATAGGGGAATAAACACCTTAGATCTAAAGAAAATGATTTTATAAACTATTAATATAACTAAATAGGTTAACTATGCTGAACGAGTTTGATTATATTGATTTACACATCATGAGGTAGTAATTACCTAACTGAATATACACTTGTGGCTTAGGAGACTGATGAATTAAAGGAGAAATCCCAAAACTATAATATTTATTATCTTAATTTCCCTTTGATAATTAATTATCTTAATTTTTTAACTTAATAGATCAATTATCTTTTATAATTCTTTATATATTTAATTAAATTTGATTAGATAGGATTAATAAGCATAATACTATAGTTCTCATGATAGAATTTATTACTTGCTATAATTGATTATATGCACTTACAGAATATCTTATCAAGTTTTGGTGCCCTTATTGATGACTATTTAATTACTAGCTTGTTAATCTTGGCTTTCTTTTATGCTTATCCTTATTTATTTGTTTATAATTTAGCTATCTTCTACGTTACTTCTTTAGAATTAGAAACAAAATTAAGTATCTTGTCCCTTTTGTTTCACAAGTAGCAAATATCTCTAACCAATTAAAGGTGATGTTCAACTGGTACTTAGGCACTAGGGAGGCATTCTATCAATACGACATGTATGGAAATCCTTCATATTCATACATTAACATGGAGCTTCTTTCATATTACTATAAAGATGCCAATTATATAGCTATCTATACGAATTAGCATAAATAATCCTTTCTCCAATATGTATAATTCACGATGGAGAAGACATCCAAATTTCTTTTGGGAAGAGTAATAAGCTTAAGCAACCACCTGGCTTCTAGTAATTACCTCAATTTCATTAGCTATCTTAGTTACAAAGCAATATAATGAAAGAGATGATCTTATAGTTTATGTATTCAATCAATGCAAAATTGGATAAATAGGAAAATTTAAATCTTAAGTGAGTATACTTAAAGAGATAGTGCAATTTAATTATGCACCTTTTAATAATTTGGAGATCCAAGTGAACCAAATAACTAAGATGGTAGGTGAAATAGGTTAAGGAACACTTCCTAGTACATAGTGGTGAATATAGGAGATCAAGTGTTATCCATTACGTATAGTAGTGGAAAAGCATTTTGTATTGAAGTTTTTTTAGAAAAAAATTGAAGATTCATTGATCATTCCAAAGATGGAAAAGTCTAAGGGTGATATTTAAAAGACAAATCCAAAACCATCCCTACCTTATGAAAGGGTGTTATATGGTATAATGCTTAGAAACTAAAGATCGTGTATATTTTTAATGATGATGCTCCTTACCTAGTTCATATACCAGACTAGAATGCAATGCATCATTTGGAAAACAAGGAGTTAGTACATCCTCTATACAATTTAAACACTATTATTTGTTCTTTAATATCCCTTATAACCTTTCTTATAAAGAAGCTCAAAAGAACAGTTTAATTCTAAAAAGATCTCTTATTTCTTTATAAGCAAAACTTGTAGATTGTGTAACCAAGAAAGACATTCACCACCTTCAATTCTTATTTCCTAAAACTATTAATTTGAGAGCTAATCATTTAGATCCTATAAGATGTACTCATTTAGAAACTTATTATAGATTGATTATCTATGGAGCCAAACTTATATGTTAAAGCTATAAATAAAGAATAAGTGAATGGTATTTCTAGGCTCATCTTTGTATAGAACATATATTGTGGTGCTATTAAACAAATTACTAAGTTTGTTAGTAATGCTTAACTTACATTTAAAAGCTAATAGAAGCGCTAATGAAACTCGAGGATTTAGCTTGCTGCATCCAAACCTACACATGCTAGGGTATTTTAAGAGCATGGTTTATGATTAGATCCTTATAACAAATATTCCAAAATTTACTAGAGGGAAGACCAATACATTTAATTTTATAACCTAGTTAGAATGAAGAGGAAAAAAGATATGATCCCTTGTGCTAAAACTTTGAAGAAGTTCCAGATGTAGGTGGAAATTGTTTAAGACTTGATTCACATTTGCATTATTAAGAATCATTGATCTTATAAGATTTAGATCAGGACAGAAGGCTAGAGGGTATATATAGTCTTAACCAGTTTTTATGCAAAAAATAGGCGAGATTTGCATTACCAATCATTGAAAGTGAGAAAGCTCTAATATTGTCACCATTATCCAAGATGAATTATATTTTGGAGCAATTGACCATAAGCTTTGATTTTGTTCAGTTAATGAGAGTTTACCCACCAAACTTATAAGGTTTATCTATTATTGAAAAGCAAAAGCCTCCATATTCTTTTATACATGATCACTTTGATAAAGAGTCAAAGAGGTATAACTCCTAATCCTCCTTCTTATATAGGGAGGTAAATTTCACACCATTTTACCTTACCTTTAACGCGTGCAGACTTGTCATCAACCCATGGGAATTTCCTCATGAGTCTCTCAATATTCTTTACTATGTTTTAATGGACTAGGTGATGGGATGCCCAATATATGTGAAGATTATTAATCTCAGAGCGTATAAGCAGAGCCCTTATAGTAAGATATAAACTTCTATGGAATCCTTATTTTAACTTTCTCTAATAAGGGATTGAACTCACTATTCAAAGGCCTTTTAGAAGATATAGGGATTCCTAAATAGGTAAATGGGGATTTTAAAGGGCTCAAACTTATGATGGAAGCCAACAGACTAGATAACCTATTGGCACTTATAAAAATGAAATATATACTTTAATCTTCATTAACTAAGTGCCATGAAATGTTAGTGAAAGTATTTAAACATGCCATAATGACATTCACTAAATATGCATCTGCCTTAGAGAAAATGATCAAATCATCTATAAAAGATAAGTCACGTAACTTCAATTTCTTGTATTTAGAGTGATATCCGAAGTTTGCCTCTTGATAAGCCACTAGCTTGATGAGTCAAGTTAACACTTCTATAACAAAGGTAAAGAGGTAAGGAAAGATATGATCTATTTACCTTAGTCCTTTGGTACTTTTCAAACCTTTGATGGCCTCTTCACTAACATGAACACTATAAGAGAGTGGAAATATGCCGATTGATCTAACTTGAAAAAACTGTATGGAATTTAAGTGTTCTTAGAGAGTTAATGATGAAGCTCCATTCAATAGTATCAAAGGCCTTAAAAAATCAATAGTTAAGGAATAATTTTTGATGGAGTGTTTCCTATTGTAATTTTTAAAGAGCTCTTGGGATAATAAGATATTATCCCCTATAGATCTACATTTAATGAAGGTATTTTAAGAAACATCAATAAAATTAAAAAGAAGTTTCTTTAACCTTTCATCAATGAGAAAAAAAACCTTATATATTTAATTACAGAAATAAATAGTTTGACTTGATTTAAGGATTTAGGGGAATGTACCTTTAGGATTAAACAAATGAATATATTATTAAGCTCACTAAACATCCTTCTATTATTGAATAACTCTAATCCTGTATAAATGACTAGATTCTTTATGAGATTTTAGGTTTCTTCAAAGGAAAGGCCATTGAATCCATTAGAACTTTGAGCCTTATAAGTATATATAGAAAACAATTTCATTTCCATACAATTAATTGTGAAAGGGTTGATTAAGAAATCTTTATAATTATTTAATTATCTGCTCTTAAAGATTGAATGTAACAGTAGCATACAATAAAGGCCTTGAGATCTTGAGCCATATACAATAGAGAAGTGATTGAATGCTTCCATTTTTAGATTAGATTGAGTCTCGACAGTTCATCCATTTCCTAGAAAAAATGAGGCAATTCTTTTGTTGTTTTTCTTGAAAGAAAGGATTAGTGGAAGAAGCTTATGTTTATACCCCCATTCTTTAACCAGAGCACCCTTATTGTTTGCTTGATAAGTGGGTGATTAATATAAATAGCTTAGTTGTAACTCTACAAGGCCATTTTTTCTCCTTTATTAGTGGTTTATCCTCAGGATTAGCATAAAAGAGGGTTTGAATTCTTGATAGGTTATGCTTTGCTTAAGGACCAACTTGTTAAGTGTTAATATGTTCATTTTTATTGAGAATCTCTAACTGCTCCTTGATCTATTAGTTCATTTTTATTGAGAATCTTTAACTCCTCCTTGATCTATTAGATATTCCTTATATACAAAAATTGTTTATGTCTTTGAAATTGAATACTTAATCCCCTAATAATGACCCTTTTAAAGCCCTCTACCTCTATAAGAAAGTTATTATACCAAAAGGGAAAGTGAAGCCTTTGATAAAGGTATAAATTTTATAAACAAATTGATTAGTGATCAGAGAATTTAAAATAATTTTCCTACTAGGGTATTTAGAGATCTATGTGCATCAGAAATGGCTCTATCAAGTTTTTTTCTTAAAAAGCATGGCCCTTTTGCTTGTTACTCTATGTAATGTAATTACCCTCTATTTTGAGTTCAACCACTTACAAAAAACTAATGTAATAATTAAATTAGTTTGAGTGATTTCTTACGTAGTCCTTGGATTCAATTTCTAAAGGGTAAGGCACACTACTTAAATCCACTAAGATGATCTATGAAGAGTTAACTAAGGCACAACTACCATTAAGTTTATTCCAATGTCAACTCTATCGAAGGATTGGCTGGATTCATAAATAAAGGAGGCATTGAAAGAGCAATTCTCCTACTTCATCCTAACTTTAATATGGACAAGTTCGTCACTACAAAATGAGCTTATAATATCTACCTGATTATGGTTAGAAGAAACAATCACTTTATTATAAAATTGATACTCACCTACTTTCCCATATAGGGAGTAAGTGTAAAAGGGCCATCCTTAATCCCTTTAGATTAAAGCTTTACAAGTGTTAACTTATAAAGGCTATCATCAACCATTCTTTTTCTAATATTAAGGTACTAAGGGGTCTCCATTACCATAAGAAGGAGGGGAAATTTGGTTATCAATATGTTCACCTTGACAATTTTAGGGGATTCCTTATCCTTTTCTTTAGGGATTAGTGAATTTTTTCCATTAGCTATCTTACACTTTTTATGCATCTTTTCCTTATTAGCACCTCCCTATAGATTACATTCTTAAGGTATCCTATTGCATCAAATCTTTATATTCACCTAAGAGGAAATTTTATGAGTTGGTTTCCGTACTCCTTTTTGCTTAGGTTTCTGGCTACCAAAAATAAGAGATGTTGATTACATTCTCAAATACATTCTCATTCTCCTCCAACCTTATCAAAAAGATTGTTTCACGTAGTTCCTACTTAATATTAAATAAAGTAGATAACCTTTCATATATGATTCTATTCATTTCTACTATAGCTTTGTTGAAATATTGGTTTTCTAACAAAGCTAGCCAAGTGGCTAACGATCATTATAGTCTAATATTCTAGTAGAATATTGTAATTATTGATCCAAATGGATACTTAGTTTTGCTTAAAGTTTTGAAATTGAATTCCTAGCCTCCACTTTGGATGAAGACAGGTTTTAAGTTGATATGCTAAGGATTAGTTTCTAACACTCTTTGACCTTAAGATGAGGAGGCAAATATAAACAAAAATGTATTATCCTTAATAACCAATGCTTGATACTAAATTGGTTAAATAATAAAAAATTAAGGAGTTGTATAAGCCTAAAGAGCTAGAGAAAACGTAGAAAAAGAAACAGAAAGAGGAAGAAACAAAAAAACAAGTTTTTAAAGTAATTATCAGTAGTCATCATAGGTGAAGAGTTTATACCATCTAACAAAAAAAAAACTACCACAAATAATCAAAAATTCATTGAGTTTCATTATTCCTTATAACATTGGTAGTTTGTTAATTGAAAGAGTACACAATTAGAAAGAAGTATTAAGTTAATGCTATAAAACCCTACTTTATTATAGCATATGACTTATTTGAAAGATCTTAAGCCTTTGTTCCCAAAGAAGAGTGGAAGCAAGTCTTTAATTATATATCTAAGATAAAAAGGCATAAGCAAGAAGTCTAGTTTTAGGTTGCTACATTTAGTGGAGAAAATTAAGGATTTTATACACAAGAGTTCTTGGAGATATTTGACGCATATCTTAGCTTCCATCATCCTCTAAGTAATTTTATTTGATTTCATGGTAGTGGTACACTAGAACAGAGAATTTGAATATTACTTTATGTGTTTAGTTTGATTGATTTTATTGCTATTATGGAATGGTGAAGAACATTGACTTCAGGTTCTAGAATTTATGTTAATTATGAAATAGCGTACTTTATATTATAATATTTTGTTATTTTTTAGAATATTGTGGAAGTTGGTGGTTTTGTATATGCCTACAGAGTAAATAGTGTGAAATTGTAGTAAAGTGTTGGCTTTTTTAAATTCCTAAGGTATGGCACCTAGATTAAAAATGGTGGCTAAGAGAAAGAGGATTCATTATATTTCTTCTTCGTTAACACCTCCTCTAGAGGAAATCCCTTTATTAGCTATGAAAATAAAGAATAGTACGATAAGAGATGTAATAATAACATGGTGATTGAAAAGATCATGAATGCTAACATAAAGAGGACCTTTATGTTTAGAATTTTTCAGTAGTTTGAGAATAAAAAAGTTGTTAAATCTTTAGGGGGTTACTACCTGGAGTTGGTAAAGGAATTAGATGCCAACATTACTGATAAACCCATGCCTAAACCAATTGAGACACATTCTTATGTCTTCTTTAAGATTGTAGTTTCTAAAGAAGTTATCAAAGAGTATCTTAGTTTGCCATTAGAGGGTAAGAGGCTGAGTTTTTATAACGGGAGGCCATTAGGTTATGATGGCTTGAGTTAGAGGGAATCATTACTGTGGTTCAAGATGAAGACTACTTTTTCTCATATATCTCTTTTATAATGGATTGGGTCAAGCTTCGATGGTCAAAATATTACCCTTCATAATGCACTTTATAAGCAGTGTAGTTCAATATAGGTTACAAGTTAAGAATTTTATGTTCTAGGTATTAATTAGCCAACTATTGAAGAAGTAAAAAGATGGCATGTTGATGATGATGAAGAGACTAAAGAGGAAGGAGAAAAAATAAGGATAGCTGCTAGGCCACATAGGATAATGATACAATAGTTGGAAAATAGCTATTGAAAGTCTTCGAGAAGAAATTATGGGTTGTTCATAACAAACTAGATATAAAGTGGATCTATCTTTAGCAGTAGTTACTACCTCTTTAGTGAATTTGGCAACCACAACTCATTCATACATGAAGTTGAGTTTATTTTTTAAGAATGTTTGGACTGTGTAATGATTTATCTAACTTATATTTTTTTAATTTTTTTAATGTGAAGATATTTTTATTTTCCTATTTTAAAATAATATTATTGATAATATTGTTCAAAATGTGGGATGTGGAATTGAGATTAATCTAATTGCATTTTAATTTTTCAAAAATATTCAAATTTTTCATATTTTCAACTTTTTTTTGCTTTTCGATTAGGTCCTCATAAGATTATACGTAATTCTTAGCTAAGGTTTGTTGTTAATGGTTAAATTCATAATATTGACTAAGTGATTAGAATGCAAACTTGACTTTGTGAATGCTAAGAAACTAAATTTATTAAGTGGTGATGCTTTAATTTGACTTAAATATCTCATGAGAGTTTGAGCCTACATACAATATCTTTTATTTTGAATGTAGATATTTTCTTTTATTTTGTATTTCTAGAAATTTCATTTCATCTTTTTGAGATTACATATAAGATATGTATAAGCATTAAGATGCCTACTACTTACAATATAAAACATTAGTGAACCACTTTGAACCTTATATGAACTTTTACCATTTTTCTTTCTATCTCTTTCCTAAAAAAACTTGAAACAAAAAGGAAAAACAAGTTATCGCGATCTGATTCTTGATTAATAGAGCTTTTGCTTTGATTTTGAGATTATTGGGTATAGAAGATAAATAATTAAGTGAAGGGGAGATTGTAATATCTATGAAAAGGAAATGTTAAAATAAGGAAATTTCATACCAATTCAAATACAAAGAAATAAATAAAAAAGAAAGAAAAACAAAAATAAAAAAATAAAGAAAAGATTGAAATAAAAAAATAAAAAAATAAAGAAAAGGTTGAAATTCAATTTGCATAGTATTCATGCATTTAGAAAGAATGAAGGAAAAGGAATTGTTTCAAAGATATAATGAGTTATTCGAGTAATGCATTAACATTTCTCTTAATATTTTTCTTGCTTTACTAATTAT
>JANQBM010364006.1:0-19484 GCA_025594535.1 Erythroxylum domingense
AACCCGTGCCTCGCGATCGCGAGCGAGCGCTGTCGTCGCTTTTTTGTCGCGATCGTTCCGTAGAACGATCGCGAGCCGCGACTTTTGTCGCGAAATCACGAGCGTTTCGCAAAACGCTCGCGACTTGCGACTTGCGACCTTTGGCTAAGAATTGCGATCGTTCCAGTGAACGATCACAATCCTCTTCGACATTCTTCAACAATTTTTCTTTTTTTTATTATTTTATTTCGTTTCTTTTTCTTCTGATTTTTCAAAAAACCCACTTTTGATTTTACTATGAAATTAAATATGTTTAGATTTCTTTTGGACTTGGAATTATTTTTATAAATAGGGGGAATTTATGTTTACCCTTAAAAAAATTTAAATCTTATGAAATTCTTTGTTAGCTATTTTAATTAAATCTTTGTTATCTATTAAATTTTGTATTAAATATTTTTCTGAAATTCTTGCTCTTGATTGATTTATTTTTATTGTCTATGCCTATTTTACGATTCCACCACGCATTTTTCCAGGGGTCGACACTTATTGAATATTTTTTGTGATTTATCTCAATTTTTGTACGGAGGTAAATTAAATGAATTTATTCGTTTTAAGTATCACTGGTGGGAAATCCCTCCCTCGGGGGAAGAGCGTCCAGATGTCACGTAGGACGTCGGGCCCGTGACCCGCTCGGGGAGAGGTTCCAGCATTAAGAATGAATTGAGGGCATGTTTGGCATGCCACTTAAGTTTAGAGATCATGAAGCATAAACGCAAGGGCAAAGATGACTTTTAGCACTCATTAAGGGTAAACTGGGAAGAAGAAAGTGTAGTCTTGCTCATAAGGTGGAGAAAATGTGAATTGAAGGAGAGAATGAAGTGAAAAACGAAAATGAGAGAGAAGAGGGAAGAGAGTGTCATGGGAGAAGAAGAAAAGAAGAGAAAGCTAAACTAAGTTTCCAATTTTCTTAGTTTTAAAGTGTAATTTTGAAGTTATTCAAGAAGGGAAAAAGAAAGAGGAATAGAAGAGCTTCCATTTAAGCCAAACATATCTTTGTTTGGTGAAGATTAAAGGTAAGCCTAATTTTAACCCTTTGGATTTTTGGAAGGATTTTGGTTCATGAAGTTTAGAAATTGCATGGGTTTAAGTATTCTAGAATCAATTTTTAGTGAATGTTCTTTTTGAGTTCTCAATTTGGATTCCTATTGAATTGGGAATTTTGCCAATATTGAAGGAAATCAAGAGGAGAGGCAAGAGGAGCTAGAAGAGAGGCATCTTTGAGCAATTGTTAAGCAAGGAATTCAAGGTGGGTTACATTTTTATAATTGAATAATAAGCCATTAATATTTCTTCAAAATCAAGAAAGCAAATGTTTTTCAATTGTATTATAAATATGCATTTATTGCTCTTTGGATGCTTTGAAAAAGTGCTATGTGTTTGGTATGTGAATATTGTGTTGACAATTTATGAAAAGAATGTGAAAATGAATTTTTTTACTATGTCTAAGAAATCACTTTTCGGAAAAAGTGCCATTTTGGAGAACAAGTTTACAAGTTATGAAATACATATCATATGGGTTTGGTCTGGTCCATTCTATATGTCAAGTGCACTTTGACTAAAGGCTTCTCCCGCTTGCCCGCAAGTGGCATGGAACTCCTTCAGGGACTCCCTCATGTTTACGACTACGCAAAACCACTATGTGGGATTGTGTTAGTTTATTCTGTTCACGACTACACAGGAACATTTCATGGGAATGTGATAGCTCGTTCTGTTTATGGACCTCCCAAACCATTTTGATGTGCTTATGTGTTGACAAGTTTGTTGAATCCATGATTTGGGTTGCTTATAAAGTGTTTGATAAATTAAGAAAGTGGAAATATGTGTTTCATGATGCATTGTGAATTTTTCAATGGTTTTGCTTATTACCGGTTATAAAATTATTACCCAAGAGCTTTAAGCTCACCTCCCATTTCGTCCCATCTTCAGGTGATGAGTAAGAGATCGAGTGATCAAGCATAAGGGCATTACTTCAGATTATGCTTATTTTGTATTTTAAGTTATTTTTTTAAAATAAGGCTTTAGTTGCATTTTGACTAATTCTACTTTGTGTAAATTGTGTATTTTTGGACTATGACTTATTGTGACTTGAAATCCCATTAAAGCTTTGTAAAACTCTTATCTTTTGATGATAATGAAATGTGATTGTGTTTTTTCTCAGGACTCTCAAAGTTTGTAGATTGCATTTTCAAGCATTCATGAGGGTAAAATTTTGTGTTCTGACTTCTAGGGCAAATTTGTGTTGATCTAGGATGAATTTGGCAGAGTTGTCTTCATAAAAGTTGTAGATTATCTTCTAGCTTTCCAATGATATAAAGTATGAAGTTTTTGGAAGTTGGGATTGGGAGATACGATCATTATAAGTTTGTAATGTTGTTCAGGATGCATATAGGACAACTATAGTGAAAGATGAGAATTTGTTGTATGTGATGAATCAATAGAGTTGAGATTTGGGAGTTTAATGAAATCAATTTGGTAATTGAATGTTTAAGGAGGGACATTGCATTAGAAGAAGTGAAATTGGGAAGATTATTACTAAAAGTGATGTTAAAGTGGATGTAAGAATCATTGGAGAAGTTTAGAGGGAGCTTGGTATGTTCGGTTGTATAGTCTGGATCATCTTATTCGAAGTCGTCTTAGTCTAGATCATCTCGCTTGAAATTTTCATAGTCTGGATTATCTTAGTATGGATCGTCTTAGTATGAATCATCTTAGTCGGGATCGTCTTAATTTGGATTGTCTGATCCATTTTAGACCTAATTACTTCGTTTGAGACAAAATTGTCTTATTTTGACCATCTAGATGGTGAAATCTCTATTCAAGGTCTTCATAAAAGTTGTATATCTCAAAGTTCTCTTCAAAACCGTCCTAAAACGACCAAAATATATATCTGTAGTGAAAGTTATCCAAATGTCCCAAGATAGGTACAATATGATTAAGGACATAATCATGTTTGCTCTTTAGGCCATAACTTCATCACCCGATCTCCAAATGAAGTGATTATTGAACTAATAGATTCCTAACATATTTCTCTACCTCTCCATAAAATTTTGGTATCCATTAGGGTTGATTCAAAAAATTATGATGGAGAGAAAGTGAGGGAGCGACCAAAAGAGCATGAATTGTTTATTTTGCTGAACATACTTCGTTTTTTTAATCATATCTTGACCTGTAGAGCTTCGAATGAGACGATTATTATTTCAAAATAAATTAGAGACATGGAGCTTCAATTGTTCTAAAGAAGTCAATTTGTGGTTCCGCTGTTGGGACTAGTTTTGGCTAGAGAGATCCTATGGAAATAACCTATAGGGTAATTCACACGCTCACGCTTTTATGACATTCAGATAGTTGGGCTCCCGAAACGGGGTCTAGCAATGGATATGAAACCATCAGGTTACGTCATGTACACATCCTTGATTAAGTTTCCATTAAGGAAATTTGTCTTCACATCCATTTGACATATCTCATAATCATAATGAGCGGCAATGGCTAGGAGTATCCTAATGGATTTAAGCATAGCTACTGGGCTAAACGTTTCGTCATAGTCAACACCTTGCCTTTAAAGATAACCTTTTGCTACAAGTCTAGCTTTATAGGTAACTATATTACCCTCCATGTCAGGTTTTTTCTTGAAAATGAAAGCCATTTGTCAAATTCTGAACTCTTTATAACCTCTTCATAGGTAGTAGGCTCATCATCTTTTATAAGTAATACATTGTTAAGTTCACTTATGAGAAATCTGTATCTCTCAGAAACATGACGTATCCTAACTAACCTACAAATATATTGTGTATTAGAAGGTTGAACTATTGTTTCATCTTCATGAACAATAATCTCGGGTCTAGGCAGTCGATTTGCGTCTGTTTGAGCATTTTGAACTTCCACAAGTTCAATTTTGGTCCCACTGTCTTCTTTTAGAAGAAACTTTTTTTCTAAAAAGATAGCATGTTTTGAAACAAACACCTTTTGGTCCTAAACATAGTAGAACTAATATCCTATAGTGTCCCTAGGATATCCTACAAATAGACACTTATCAGATTTAGCTTCAAGCTTATCTAACTGAATCCGCTTCACATAAGCAGGACAACCCCAAACTTTCATATGAGAAAGATAGGGTTTCTTGTTAGTCCATATCTCATATGGAACAACATCAACTGACTTAGATAGGACTCTATTTAATATATAAATAGAAGTTTTGAGTGCATACCCTTAAAAGGATTTTGGTAAATTCACTAAACCTATCATAAACCTCACCATGTCTAACAAGGTTTGGTTTCTCCTTTCAGCCATACCATTATGTTATGATGTGTAAGGTGGAGTCCACTGGGATAAAATTCCATTATCCCTAAGATAATCCAAAAACTCTTGGCTTAAGTATTCACCATCTCGATCCAATCGAAGTGATTTAATACTTCTCCCAAGTTGTTTCTCAACTTTATTTCTGAATTCTTTGAACCTTTTAAAGGCTTTAAACTTGGATCTCATAAGATACACATACCCATATCAATGGAGTATACGAAACCACCTTTGGCATGTATGGATATCGTACCACATACATCAGTATGTATTAGGTCTAAAAATCTACTAGTTCATTCACCCTTTTCCTTAAAGGATAACTTAGTCATCTTACCTAATAAGCAAGATTCATATATGTCTTATGATTTATAATCACTTAGTCATCTTACCTAATAAGCAAGATTCATATATGTCTTATGATTTATAATCAAATGACCTTAAACTATCACACTTGTGTAGTTTATACATGCGTCTCTCACTCATATAGCTAAGGCGATAATGCCATAAGTAAGACAATTTCACATTATCTCATTTTATTCTTTTGTTATTATTGATATTTAGAATCGGATTAGATATATCAAACATGTATATACCATTGCACAATGTACCCAAAGCATATAACATTCCATTCAAATAAATTGGACAACCATTGTCACTGAAATTTAAATATAATCCAATTTTATTAAGACTAGAAATGGACATTACATTTTTAGTCAAATCAGGTACATAAAAATAATTGTCCAATTCTAATACAAGCCCACTAGGGAGCATCAATACATATGTGCCTACAACTAATATAGTAACTCTTGCTCCATTGCCCACTCACAGGTTTGACTCTCCCTTATTGAGTTGTCTACTGTTCTTGAGGTCCTTCATATCAGTACAAATGTGTGAGCCACAATTGGTTTCTAATACTCATATGTTGTTATCAAAAACAGTATGAATATTAATAACATAAATACCTGAAGTAGATGGGGCATCAGATGTCTTTTTCTGTTTTAAGGACTCTAGATAGGTCTTGCAGTTTCTCTTCTAGTGGCCATCCTTGCTATAGTGGAAACAAGTTCCCTTCGAAGCAGTCTTCTTTGCTTTCTTGACACCTCCTTTTGGCCCTGCGGACTTCTTCTTCTTTTGTCTCTTTTTCTTCGAACCAGAAGAGTCTACCAACATCACAACCTTGTCCTTGCGGATAGATGGCTCAAGTTCCTTGAGTATGTTGACCAGCTCGGGAACTGTGCTAGATATATTGTTCATTTGATAGTTAAGCACAAATTGTAAGTAACTATCAGTTAAACTCGTCAGAATTAAGTCAATACTTAATTTATGATCCAAAACAAAACCCAAGGAGGCCAACCGCTCAATGTAGACATTCATCTTTAGTGCGTACTGCACTGGAGATGTCCCTTTAACCATCTTAGAAAGGAAGAGCAATCGCAAAGTCTCGAACCTTTCAAACCTTGCTTTCTCATTAAAAAGCTCCCTAAGATGATAGACTAAGGTATGAGCATCCATAGCCTCATGTTGCTTTTGCAGCTCTAGTGACTTAATGGCGAGCATAATACAACTAACCATCTCACTATCATCGAGATGCTTCCTATATGCCCTTCCATAGCCTCATGTTGCTTTTGTAGCTCTAGTGACTTAGTGGCTCGCATAGTACAACTAGCCATCTCACTATCATCGAGATGCTTCGTATATGCCCTTCGATTATCATCAGAAGCATCAGCAGCAGGGGGATCGGGAAGTGGTTCTTCCAAGACATAACCAAGCTTCTCGGACTATTCTCAAGTTCCTGAGCCAATCAAGGAAGTTTGGTTCAGTCAACTTGTTAGCTTCCATCAATGATCTTAGATTCACATTAGTACTCATGGTGTTGACTCGGGCAATAGCAACCTTTCGTCAAAGAGAGCAAAATTAGAATTTACTTAAGTGTATGTCTATAAGAACTTTAATAACACATTATGGCTCCCACTATTTTCACGAATTCATGACCATCAATATAAATATGAGAGAACTCGTAGAGAAATTCTCCTAGTGGGTCGATATCCAATATCCCTAAGAATGACCTTGGGTTTGTCCAATAAGCCACTTTAGCTCAACCAGTAGGTATCGATCATACCAATTGCATCTCTAATGCAACTATTGAATCTAATGCTATCAACTGTTGATGTGTACACACTCATTGGGCTATCAACTCTTGACACGTGTACATCTAATGTACACTACCCAACTTCGCCTCTGTCCACGTTTATCTTGGGTTTGCCCAACAAAGCAACGCTTCTAATTAAAATCAACCCATTAATCTGGAAATCCTATTTTCGTGGTTCGAACATATCTATGTAAAGCGGGCTTGGGTTTGCCCATCAACCCTAACTTTAAAAGAATTCTGGTTCTCATCATATTAAAGGAAGGAGTTAGTTTTAATATTCTAAGCGAAGGGTTTGACTAATGTCTCATCTAACTTAGATGGTCTTATATATATATATATCTAAATGGCATAATATAGATTACCCCATCAAATTGGGCCTAAGCCCATAACCATCCATCATGCAAGCCCACACATTCTCCTAACCATGCATTCTCTAATGCATATATGTAAACAAATCATTTTGATTATGACATCTTATGGATCCTAACATGAAAGGCCCAATCCAACATTTGGATCTAAGCCCAATCCAACACGGAGATTTACTATCTTCCTTTCACTAACTTGGCTAAAATTACTATTGTATGTTATTTCATTTGGAATTAATATTAATCTAGTTAACATGACTGCCTAATTCCAGAAATTAATTCGTAATTAATTTACCTTAAAATAATTATTTGATATCCAAAATTAAACAACTTCAATTTTGTCACACATGCCAATTTTTCTAGTCTTACTAGAAAATCTATTGCTCAACTAAAATTAATTCAAAATTAATTTCTATAATTTTTCAAAAATTTACAGAACATCAAATCATCATTACAAGCATCTCTATATTGTTTCATGATGATCAAAATAATTTAGGAATCACCCAAAAATTATTATGATCACCAAAATATCGATAAGACACCAAAAACGACAAATATGACTTCTAAAATTTTCTCGAAATTATTTCTGGAAATGAAATTTCGAGAATCATTTAGGCATGTATAAAACATCAAATTAACACATTTTTATCACATAAAAATATTTTTAAGGTTCCGGAACCGAAATATAAACATACAAAACATCAAACAAAACAGATCCTACTTATTTTGGAAAACTGTTCAGATCTAGAAAATTGTTTGATAAAATTATTAAAATATTTTTAATAATTATAAAAAATTAAATAAGCATGAAAACATCCCAAATATGTTCAAATAATTTTTTGAGAATCAAATTCCACGAAAATTATTTGTAACCTCATTAGTTTAGCCAATAGACATCACATGCCCAGCAGAAAAACATATTTCATACATGTTCTTGTAAATTTGAAATTAAATATTTTAATCACATTAAAAATATGGTCAATCACTCTAAATCATTCACTTACATATTATGAACATATTGGTGAAAGAAAATCGTGAAAACTAGTCTTTTATAGTTAATTTCGAACAAAACATTACAGGGCCTTAAGCTGTCACAACTATGAAAACAATTTTCACATGTCACGTATAACAAGGCACAAGATGGCTCTGATACTACTATTAGGTTCTAATCATGCATCTCATACATAATATATATCAAATATAAGCAGCAGAAAAATAAAATAGAACCTTAAAAACCATATCTACTCATGTATATAGATATAGAAAACAAAAACATGAAATGTAAGATGTTTACATACCTTTCTGAGATCTCCTTCATTCTTTAATCTTCTTCACGTTGGGTTGTCATAAACCACAATGATCAACGTAGAACATCTCTAATAAAAGTCCACACAAAGGTAGAAGGATGAAAACTCACTTAGAGATGGTTAGAACTCTTTCTTTGTGCTAGCAAAACTCTTGTGAGAGTTAGGGAGAAAAAGAGTGTGTGTGTAGGAAAGAACCTTTCTTTCTTATTGTGTCTTACACTAGATACACGAAAATCATCTCAATTTTTTGCACCATTTAGCATTCCATAACCGCCATCACTAATGGAACGTTATGGGAAGTTAATGGTCATGAATAATATGCATTAATGGAAGTTATGGGAAGTTAATGACCATAAATAACATACATTAATTGAAACCAACAACACTTGTTTCTAATCCATTCCATGCAATGTTTTCTACCACGATCACATCGCGATACAATCTCAAAATAGTCTCTCACGTGCTGAATCACCATTCAAGACCTTTTTACTCATCCCTCAGATCTCCTATATGTGTGACCCATTAGGTTCCCAGTTATGTTGGCCATTTGAATTAACATTTAATTCAAGTAAGTAAAGAGCGGTAACTAGCAACATGTCATGAACCCCAATTGACCGGCAAGTCAGTGGTGTGACTACAAACCCTTCCATACATAATGTTTCCATGCAATTCGTTCTTTTACCATCTGTACCCTACTTGGTTCAGAGTATGGTCAAAGTGTCAACTCCTACTAAATTGACTACGTCACATCTAGCCCAAGTGATTTTAGATCTCATCCTAAAGATCTCATTACTTTAATTATCATTGAAGACTCTCTTCATTACACATATCTACCCTAGCTAGAGACTCCTAAGAAATGACCCTAATAAAAGGTCATGGGTATCATCTCCTTCTATTAGGAGTGGTGAATCCTTTATTAGCTACTTAATAACCTCCGAATACCTCAAGCTGTACCCAATCACCACCCTATGGGTAACCCCTGAAAGGCACCGATGAATGGAGTCAAAGCACATGATCAGTATCTGAGATATCCTAGAGCACCTCAAGTCAAAGGATACTTGCACTATTGCCATGATTAGACTAACATTGACACTAGAATAGAATATCTATATGATTGTCTCATAGTAGGTTAATCCAATGTACTTACTACTCTTAATAAGCATCCACGTGTTAACTCTAAACAACTCATATCTACAGCTTGATCCAATCAAGGAGTATAACATGTGCTACTCTATTCGGATTAATGATATCCCATGTCATTAGTCCTATGACCAAAGAAAGTTTAGATACTAACATAATTACACATTATAGGAATCTCATTATGATTTCCTCATGCTATATTTTGTATCAAGGACTTCATTAAATCAATTTAAGATCCACATCAAATCCATAAATGTATGAGTATTGAAATAATGAAAAATGCCTTTATTAATCATAAAATGATTTGTATAATAAATGCTAAAGGTAATTGCCTTTAGAGCACTTCTATAACAATTAGGATGTATCTTCAATATAAAGTGCTTAGCTATAAACTTGAATAATTGTTGTTTGTGGTTTAATTGGTTTTGTGAAGTTAGATGTTATTGTATCATTAGTGCATATTGCATGAATGTATGTGTTGTTATTTGGTTTGTTTGAGTTTATGTTATGATTTGTTTTTGGTTGAGGATGAGCAAAAGTTTAAGTATAAGGATGTTAATAGTTGTAGTTTACATTATGTTTTGGTAGATGTTTTAGTGTGTTTATAGGTGTTGATTAGATTATTTTTGCATATTTAGGCTTAGAATTATGTTAATGTGATTGTGGGTTTTTGTTTTTAAGTGTTAAGTTGTTTAGGTCATTATGTTGGACCTTAATCTTGTGTTTTTGAGGTTTTGATGTGTTTGTTAGTGTATGAACTTAGATAGATAAGGATTGAAGGAAGTTGGAGCAAGCTTGGGCTAAAAGATAGGGTTACGATCGTGATATGGGTGTCATGGTCATGACAGAAAGGTTCTTCCCAAGGTCACAATCATGGCGGAAGCTAATTTGGTAGTGTCACGGTCGTGGCACCCTTTGTCACGATCATGACAGACACTCATCAGACGTGGGGATTTCCTTTTATTTTGATGTTTGGAGAGTATTTTTAGATAAATTGATATGGTTAAGGCGTAGACTTTACCCTAAATGACTCGTTAACTATATAATACCATAACAAGACCTAAAAAGACCTAGCCTCCATTAGCCAAATTAAGAAAGAACCTAAAGGAAGATCAAGAAGGGGAGAAGAGAAGAGGAGCATCTGTAGCAACAATCCAGCCACTACAACCCAATCCATTCAAGTTTTTTTCTTCTTTCTTTTGTTTATTTACTTTGATCATGATGTATAAAATGGGATTGAGGATGTTGAACATGTTGATGATGTTCTAATTTCATTTTAGGATTTATTCTTGAATCATTTTATGACTTAATTGCTTTTGATGTCAATGAAATGTTGGGTGTTGTGATATTTATGGTTGCGCATAGTTCAATAATAAATCAAGAGATTTAATCAATAGTAATATGACTAGGTTGGGTATGAGAGTTAACAACCTAATAAATCATATAAATATCAAATCGACAATCATACCAAGACAGATCTTATGTGAGGACCTGATTATCTAATAGATTGCTTAAAAAACTAGTTAAAGACGTAAGTTGTTTTTGTTAATCGAGAACTTGCAAAAATCAAAATTTTGGAACCAATTAGGAATTATTAATTAGGGTTAAATAGTTAGAACTTGAGAGAGATTAATCAACCCTTTGGAAATCTAGGATCGATGTTGATTGAATCAAAAGTGGTTGAGGTAGCAAAATGAAAATAGAATGAATCCTATACTCTTATATTTGATCTATCTTGTTTTATTACGACATCTCATTTGTTAAGTGATTTAGTGCTCTATTTGATTTAATTGTATTAATTTTGGAATTTTAATTTCATTCAACTTATACTCGATTGCTTAATTTTTTGGTTATTTTTATTTTCATTTGAATCATGTTTTTACAACCTTAGATAAAGTTAGGATTTAATTAGTTTTAGCTAATTCATCATGGGATTGACACCTCAATTACTATGAGTTACGATTCGTATACTTGTAGAATATTAAGGTTTTTACATTAGATAAAACTTGCTTAATAATAGCATTTCATATCAATTAAATGATAGCAATAAACTTAATGAAAAATATTAAACCTTAAATTAAATCATTGAGATAAATGCAACTATTCAACTTAGTTTTCTTGTTTATTATAAGTTAAATATGCAAATTCATAAATAACCTATTTACTACTTGTACCAATCGTTTATGAAAATTATAGATCATTAAATTTATGGATAGCTATAGAACAATAAACATCAAATCAATTTGTCATATTAATTAAATCAATATTAATCATTTATGAAATATAAGAACTCAGAATAAGAAATACTTGAATTAAAACATGAATAAAATTATAGAACAAAATTTCACAAGTTTACAACTGGAGTTTTGAATCCCTTTAAATCAAAATAATTGAGTTTAGCCACATATAGCTTAAGTTTCACACTAAAAATAGAAAAAAGATGACAGACTGAGAGAAAATTAAGAAGAAAACAATTCTAGGATGGTTGAGAGAGATGAAAGACTTCCCTCTTATTGATTTTCTACTCAAACCCTAGTCTAATCCTATCTTGCAAATATGCCTAAAACAAATTCAAATCCCTACATAATAGGGATAGAAAGAAGTTTCCTAATTAAACTATAACTTTTCAAGTGAATCTAGCATTAGGCGTGATCTTGCCTTATCCATTACAGTAATCTGTCTACTTTATACAAAATTCATAATTTTCACCAATAATGTCCTAATTTGATGCAATCTCCACTTTTTATCTCTTAAAACAAAATAGACATTAAAATTTCTATTTAAGTACCAAAATATATCTAAAAAAGAGATAATTCTAATTAATATATCAAAAATAACATCTTGTCATTGACTGATGTCTCATAAACTTTAATGACAACATGGAAGATGTAAGTCTATGCCATAAAAACAAAATGCAAATAATTGCATATAGTAAAGGTATGGTAACTTAATTGAATAGTTTCACTCAATTTAACCTACTAAAAGCATAGATAAGTACTACAATGGAAGGCGTTGGCTTAAATATGATAATAGTTATCATTAAAAGCAAAAATGATTGCATGATTTTTCTTGCCAATATATAATATGATAAAGATCATATATATTTCTAATTTATGTTTTTGAGTATTTAATATTATATTTAGATTCAACATTATTTTAATAATCAAGGCATACTAAAAAATATATTGTTAAGTAAAAGGATTTGATTTAAGTTTATGTAAATAATTTGTATCTATTGGACCAAAGGGAGATTTATTCTTATCATAAGTGGCAAAACTACAAAGCTAGACAATTGAGAATATCCTTTTTATTTTATGTTAGTTAAATCAATGTAATGAGAATTATAAAGTTACATGCAAGGATATATATATCATTTTGATTATGAATCATATAGAACTTGCGAAATTTGTTAGGTTGAAGAATAACTTATGTGTAATAATTTTGCTTAATTTTTGGCATTTAAAATCCTTCATAATATTATCTTATTGTGTTTAAATTCAATTTTTATAAGAAAATGATTAGACTTCAATCCAAAATTGAAAATTTTGAAATTAATGAGCAAAATCACCAATTATCAAGGGGAATAAAAAAGATTTAGGCTAACAGATTAGGATCAGAATATAGGAATCAGAGTGAAATATGGAAAAACAATTCGACATGATCTTGGGTGCGGGCACGCTTAGTGAAAAACATAATTTCCAGACTTTGAACCTAAAGGAAAAAAATGTGTTAGAAGTGATTTAAAACCTTATCTTATCCAAATATAAGTGAAAATCAATGAAGTTATAATATGAGATATTTAAAGAATCACAACCACAAGATTTTTATATAGGTTTCAATGGCTATAAATAGAGCTAAGAAATGAAGGAGCAGGGCATCCCATCTTCTAGCTACATTTTCCAGATTCTCAAATTCCTATTTAGACTTTCTTTAAATGCTAGTGACAGGAATGACCCTTTTTTGGCTAAGTCTTTTATTCATAGTGGAAAGAAATGAAAGTCTTTCTTCGCAACTTGAAGATTGGGAGGCAATTATGTCTTATAGTGAAGTATTTAATTTACATGATATTGAATTACTTTTCCATGCTTCCATTTTATGATTATTTTATTAATTTCTAATGCATGTAATTAGTTTATTGGTTAAAATGCTAGATTAAAGTTTGAATATGTAAAAGTCAATTATTTTTATCATTTGTAGCAACTATGAGTTTTAATTTGTTATTTCAAAAATTAGGATTATTAGGAAAAGTGTTCAATTAGATTAAATGTAACTGCGGATGTGTGTTATCTTGCTTTGATGGACTTTATTTTTTTAAAGCTATTGTTTAATTAAATTTTGCATCATATCTAAGGTTGTCAATCAATAAGGATTAATTGAACTATGTATTTTTCACTAAATAATCATAAGGAAAGACAAATAATTAGTATCACATTGAATATATGATTCACGAGATAATTATTTTGTGTTAATAATCAATCGTAGTTGCAAGGGTGAAAGCAACCATAAACCAAGGTTCGTTTTAATAAAAACTCTCATTGTATTACTTCTTTTGTTTTTTATAGCAAAATTAATTAACCCCCTTTTATTAATTATTTTCTTTCATAATTATTGGCAAGTGAGAATTTCTTGTGGGATCAACTTCTACTTCCACTATTAAATTTTTTTAGTTGCAAAAGTTTAGGATTTAATTTGAGGTACATACAACAATTCTACTAATAACCATATCAACCTTTAGTGAAAGGATTATAATGATATTAAATTGTTGAAAACATATGATGTGTTATGTAACATCCCGTTACCTATGTTAAGGTTAGAATAGTAAATATGAGAGATTATTGAGAGATTAGAAAGTGCATTTCATGTTCATGCGTAATATGACATACACATATATGTGAATATATGTATTTTTACACATGAAAATGATTGTACATGCATTCATTGACATTCTAGGTGTAATTCATTTATATATGTGGAATGCGATTTTATTGAGAATTGTAGTTTATTTGTATTGAAAATTTATTTGGAGAGTTTATTTATTGATTTAGAATTTTTGGGGAATTTTAGGAAAAAATTTCCGAAATTATTGGATATTATTGAATTAGGAAAAAAAATGCCACTGGGAAAGTAAATTGACGAATGGAAATAGAAATGAGTTAAATGCTATTGAATAATTTTATAGATGACTTTAGAATTTTTGAAAAGATGTTATTGAAAATTTTAGTGATAACTGGAATAAAAAGATGAGGGTTATGGGACTAGTTCAATAAGAACTAGTTAGCTGGGAAACTAGCTAAGGTCTTAGAAATTAGACAAGTGTCCAAGTCTAAAGGCACGTTTCTTCTATCTTTGAAGGACCAAGTCATTCTTTTTCTTGTCTTGTCTTATTTCCTTCTTCTTGGCTTTCTTTTCTAAGCTTCATCTTCTTCACAGTTTTCTCACCAAAGTTACACCTTGCTTCCATCTATCTTTTACTACTCCCATTTTGTTGTCTATTTCTTTTGCCTCAAGAAAAACCTAACCTAAACCACCTTTAAAATGATGTACGTGGTTGCATGAGATTTAGGGCTTCTTGGAGTATTTGAAGATTTTGAAGTTTTATCAAGTATCTTATAAATCCTTATGAGTTGTTGGTATATGAGATAAATTTGGTGATTTAGTTGTCATTGAATGATCATGTGAAAATAGGCATTTTTCATGTATACTGCGAATATAGGATGATTTTATTAATGTTTTTGATTTTTGATGATCAATATGTTATAAGGTAGTGTGGAGATGATTTTTGGAGTTGAAAGATCGATAAAAATGTGCATGAGAGGAGTGCGGAAATTCATGCAAGTTTATTTATATATATGCTCTGTTTTTCACTATTATTGTACATGAATAGTTTTGAGTGTTTAAAATGAATTTAGAGTTAAGAAATAGGTGTATGGTGATATATGGAGATGAGAAAGATTGATTAAAATGAAAGTTTGAGGAAGAAATGAAGAGAATGCAGAAATTGAATATGCAGAAAAATGATAGTGAAAGTGTAGGAAATGAAGAGATACTTGAAAGATTTTCTAGTTTTTGATGATTTTTGGTTTTAATCTGTTTATGAATGATATTGGGTTGAAATGGAGTTAAGAATGAAGAGTAAATGAAGTACAAATGGTGATCTTTGTACAAGTGGTGATCTTTGTACAAGTGGTGTTAGGTGTAAAATCCAGAAAATTTGAAGATGAGTGTTGGAAAATGTAGCAGTAATATGTCCACTAATTATGCTTCTGTGTTTTAGCCATAACTTGTTTTGTAGTTATCCAAATGAGATGATTCTTGATTTGGATTAAACTAAAGACATATGGCTACATTTTTTCATGAAAACATCGAATTCAAATTCTGTCTTTAAGAGTTTTAAAATTTGACTTGAAGTTGGTTTAAGAGAAAGAAAAGAAAAAGAAGAGAAGAAGAGCTGCAGATTCGGATGGAAGAAGGAAAAGGCACGATTATGCCTCAGCACGATCGTGACTTTTCTAAGCAATCTATCATGACATCGCAGAAGAACTTGGAGACTCACGATCGTGTAGGAGAATGATCGTGACTCCGAAGCTCTTTTTAAGGGATTGTTTCGAACATCCTTTGATATTTTGTCCATACCTTCTTCTCTCAACGTCCAAATGACATGGAATTTGAGTGATAAATTTGAGACAAAATTGATGAGGAGTTCTGGAATTTCATAACTAGAGTATGTTCATTGAACATGCTTCAGTATTTTGGCAATATCTTGATTTGTATTTATCCAATTAAGATGATTTTTAATTTGAAGTAAACTAAAGACATAAGGCTGTAATTTTTCTAAAGAAATCTAATTTTAATTCTATCTCTAGGAATTTTAAAATCTGACTTGAAATTGAGTTTTGACTGAGACTGTAGTATTACCTGAGATAGAAATCAAGTCTTGTTGATATTGAATAAACTGTATCAATAGATGCCGAATTAGACAAAGGTTTCTTCATAAAAATTGTAGTGTATTCTCTTAGCTTTCAACTGATATAAAGTTGAAATTTTTAATATGGGAATTGAGAGATATGAGTTGTACAATTTGACGGCATAATCATGTACAAGCCAAAGTTTCAAATGTGCTCAGTCTATAGTATTTTAAGCATAACTCATAGATTACTGAACCAAATTGAATGATCTTAGTGTAATTCAAAACTTAAGAGATAGGAGAACAATTTTCTAGAAGAAAGTATCCTTAAATTACTTCATTTTCTTGGCCAAAAAGAACATGAAAATTTGACCCAAAAGTTGTGATAGGAAAAATCCGAATTGACCAAGGAATTATGAATTTTGATTTTAATGGTTTTATTGAGGTATAAACCATTAAAATAAATGATACTTATATGAGTTTGGAAATATGAATGTTTACATGATGAGAATAATAGAGTGATACCCAGGATTATCATGAACATGCATTGTGTATATTTCCTATACATACATGTGCATTAGCAAACACTTATAATTGTGCAAAAGTGTGATATGTGTATATTACTTGATGTACATTTAGACGTTGCCAAAACTTCAATGCAATAGCTTCAGGAGCAATCGGTGAGTAATCTATACGGTTTCACGCAATTAATCATTTGCTTTAGAATATGTTTTGAATGATGATATGAATGTGATTTGATTATGTTGATGCCAGACAATGAAGGTCTGAGATTTGATGCATGAATGTGATATTGAAGTGCTACTTATATGTGAATGTGACAAACTAAATACTTCATGACATGATTGATTGATTATGAGAGATGCGTTCCATACATGAATGCATGATCAGATAATGAGAGTTGTGATCTAAATAGCCACCGAAAAAGAGCTTAAAGTTCCAAATGTGATTAAGAGCCAACGGCTCACTATGTAAAATGAGCCCTGTATTCCCAACGAATAAGAGACAGTATAAATGAGCCCAGTATCTACAATAGATATGGGACAGTTTAGGCACTCGATTACAACAATACAGTAATTGGAAAAGAGTCACATGAGCATTCATATATATTTTTAATGAGTATGTTTGATTGGTTGAAATGCAAAATTGTCTTACCCTTAAGTGAGAATGTGATATGTGATAATTTATGTAAAAATGAAAAGATGTGAATTATATGTTATATGTGTGATGTGTTATATGAATTGAGTGAACCATCAATGATGGTTACCTCATTGAGTTCGAAAAACTCATCAAAATTAAAACGTTGATTTTTCAGGACCGAAAGACAACTTTAGCTACTGAGAGATGCTACAAGGAGTATAGTCTTGTACTTTTGGGGGAAAAAAAGAAATGACTCAAAGATCAGTTAGCTGAGATCGGAAGATTAAATAGATCTTTTTATGTATTTCCTCTTTCATGTAGTGTTTTTTGTATTAGGATATGATGATGTTCATATTCAGATGATATTGAAACTTGTCAATGTAAATATTTGGTTTTATGAAATGAAAAGAGAAACTTGGGTTTTAAAATATGGTGTTTTTCATTATGATGTCTTATAAAAAAATTAAGAATAATGATGCCATATTAAGTGAATGTTGTGATTGAACGTAGCGCAACATTATCATAAGTTATGTATTGGAATGTCCTTAGGGTGTTCCGATATGTACCCTATAGTAACGGGATGCTACAAACATATGTAATATCGATTCATAAAAGGATGGATACTTCTGTTTTATTATATTCACTAATGGATTTATATGACATAGTCAAGTGTATTAAATAAAATATTGATTTAAAATTTTTAAAAATTTAAACTATTTAAATCTAAATAGAAATCAAGGATTGGGAATGTTAAAGCACTTCAATGAGATCAAAGTGGTGAGATTTAAAATTTCTTAGTTATCTATAGGGAATGATATTCTCTAGTGATTATCTCCATAACTAAATTCTACAAAAATATAGATTTGCGTAAGAATAAAACTAAAATATGAAATATTGTATTTATTTTTTTATGGTTAAAACAATTTATCTTCAAAATTTCCAATTAAATCAATTAGCAAAACTTTATATTAGATATGGAAGGGTAAAAGTTTGAAAGAGTCAAAGTTAATGAATTTAGGATGTAATACTTAGTTAAAGCATGTGTTATCAAATAAGTTTAGAACTAATTTAAATAGTAGAAGATTATAAAATATCTAAAACATTGGATATTATCTTACAGACCCATTAAATAAAATGTTTATTTCAATGAACACTTATAGGAGAGTGGTTCTCAAGATAAGCATTGAGAGTGAGATGAAATTTGAAGAAACTCAAATATCATGACGATATATCTAATTAGAACTAATGCCTTCGTTGATACATTTGATATATAATTGAAAGGTTATGAAACGTTAAAAATTAACCTTTATAATAAATTCAAATTGTTTGTTTTGGAGATAATTGTATACTTTTCATACTAGGTGTCATGTGAATAAAAAAAATATGTGGCATGATTATTAATAGTAGTAGTTGTAGTAATGTTGCTAGTACTTTATTAGTTAAAAGGTTGAATTTGGCTACATTAAAGCATCATAAGTTGTCTATATTGCAATGGTTGAATGGATATGAAGAAGTTAAGGTGTCAAAGTAGTTGTTGGTGGTCCTTTTTATGAGTGATTACAAAGATGATGTTCTTTGTGATGTGATGTCAACACATGTTAAATATATACTATTGGGGTATCTGTGACAGTTTGATAAGAAGGTTACTCATAATAGGTACATAAATAAACACTCTTTTATAATCAATAACTAAAATATTATATTAATATCTCTCAAACTATGGAAATATAGGATGATCATATTAGGTAGCTAATGTATAAGATGAGGCAAAGACAAGTGAGTACTTAAAAAAAAAGAGTGATAAAAAAGTGATTGTGTGCAAAAAGTGTGATGATTTTGAAACTTTCCATATATATAGAAATAAAATATAAAAATATAAAGAGATGGACTAGAAATGCTTATGTCAATGACACTAAAAGGGATATTAAATGAATAGAATTGGACACAAAGAAATATGTAACACCCCACTCCCGCAAGACCCAAACCCGACATCGATGGTGATATCCGAATTCGTGCCCCGCGAGGGTGGCATGTTATAGCACTAGATCATTCAAATTTTAGTACAATTTTTTTAACCACAATAACATAAAGTGAGAAAATTTGATAACCAAATCGGCCCACTTTGTTTT
>JANQBM010364940.1:0-19473 GCA_025594535.1 Erythroxylum domingense
GTGTAGAACAAGAGAGTCCCTATGGCTATAGTCTTTGATTAACAAGAATATAATAAGGTCCTTAGTCAATCCTCCACTATTAATTATGATTTGTGAGTTGTGTGATTGTGATGATTATATGACATAATATTGATATGGAAAATGCATGCATGTTTATTACAAAAACATTAGGTTGTGAATTTGCATTTATGGATGTGATACATATATATATTTATCATTTGAAGTCTTTAGAAGTGCATAACATAAACATAATATTAATTCACTCAAAGAGGTCTAACTTTCCTCGACCATTTTTTGGGATCTTCTTTTTAGATCTCTTATAATAGGGTACTTCGCTGGTCTTCTTCTTCTCCAACGATTCGATGTGTGTTTGTTAGTAACCTTTGACTCTAAAGCCACAATAGTCTTGTATATGTTAATTTTCCATTGTATTAACTACTTTAACGCTGTAGCACATCATGAGTTGGATATTGTAGGACTACTTGATTGTTAAAAGTATGAGTTTGATCATCTTGGAATCTTATTTTTATTATGGATATAGGAATTTGATGGTGTTGTAGGCTTGTTAAGGGTCCCATAAACTTTGATTTTACTTCTTCTTTAGCATCGATCGTAGTCTAAGATTGGGGTCGTGATAGTTTATTTTAGTTTTCAATTAATTCAATCTTTTATTACCTTAGAAAAAGCATAATTAAAATTATTAGGTGACTATATTCAATTATCATGGGATCGATATCAGTTGTATTGTAATATATAAATCGTATGCTTGTAGTATAGCATAAAACAAGCTAACATACATAACTTATACAAAGTGCTTGTAATTAATTTTTTAGAACATAATTGGATAAATAAATGCATATGATCAAGACATTACCTTAATAATTGGTAGGTTATTTTTTTTATACCATCATAAACAAAAGCATTTCTAAAAGTTAGATTTCATCTTTCTACAACACCATTCCATTATAGGTTTTATGAAATTTTCAATTTCTTTTCTTTCATTTTTCATCAGTTAGCATTTTGAAATTATCAAAAAGTATTATTCTTTAATAAGCTCTTAATCTTTTTACTTTCTTGTCCAATTGATTATCTACCAAATTTATATACTTTATGAAGTAATTTAATACTTCTAATTTTTGATCATACTAAATATAATCATTAATAAAAAGTGATGAAATATACAACTTTATTTCTTGCCATCATATTAATTAGATATAAATGTATGAATGAATTAATTACTATAGATTACAAGCTCGTGTTCCCTTTTATTTTCATTTCACTAACTAGACAATGCTCACATGTAAGCAAATTTACTTGATCTAAATTCCCTATTCTTCTTTAGCTAATCGATTTATTTGATTTTGTCCAACGTGACTTAATCTAGCATATAATAAAGTTTCGTCATTAATGAATTTAATAGATGTTTTAAATAATAAATGACTAATATTACTTCTCTAGTAAGAAACATCTAGTATAATAAAACTATATTACTTCTCTAGTAAGAAACATCTAGTATAATAAAACTATCCAACATAATTCCATGACCATGTGAAATGGTTCCAAGATATTATGTCATTTTATTATTATTCCATTTTAAATAAATCTATAATTAATTAATTACAATCTTAAATAAGATTTCTTCGTACTTTTTGAGTAAACAATGCTTCTTTTAGGATCAAGGGATGGTGACCATATATATCTATCTTATATTTACTAATCCGTTATGCAACAACTCTTGAGTTGCAATCTATATAAATCCATAAGTTCTGTATGGGATACTAAAGATTTCTATAAAGGCATCTATATCCTAAGTGTACAATCTATGAAAGGCAGGTTTAGTAAAACAAAAGTGACATATAACAAAAACATATTTGTACTAAAAGGTCAATATACGTTTTCAGGCGTGGTACAACCATTATTAAAATAACTTTTTTTCTTTAATTGTAACTATTAATCCTTAGATGGCATGAAAAAAAAGGGGAATGAATAATGTGTTTCACTTTTTGGTATATTTGAAAAATAATGAATGAATGACTTATTCTAAGGAACGATTATGACAAATTTATATAAAATAATTACAAGAATAACAAAAGAGATCAAAGAAAGAGAGATAACCAATTTATAGTAGTTTGACCAAATAATATGTATCTTATATCCACTCTCCAAGTTCCACTTCAAAATTTACTATCATCATGTTTTATAGGCCTTTTGCATGTACGTCTTCCTTTAGGTAAAGAGTAACCCTCACACATCTTCCTTTCCTAAGGTCAAGAGAAACCCTTTTATGATCTTTTTTACCATAATTAAAGTTAAATCCTAAACAATTCAAGTAGTCTTCTCAATTGAAATCTTAACTAATTAAATACAATTTAAAAACTTCTATCTTAATTACAAAATGCATTAAAGCCTTATATCATACTCATATATACATGAATATAATGAAACCTTCTCAACTTCCCAAGACTCCCTTTAGTGAACATCCTCCCCATAACTCATATATGGTATATTTATACTTAAAACAACCTAAATTAACCATTAAGAATAATAATTAGTCAATATAATGACTAGTCTCAATAACATCAGTTGATCACTTTACTATATAAATTTACTAGTGTGATATAATAATCGCTGAACTGCTCATCAATTTCTTTAAAAAGTTTTTTAAAGAAAACTTTTCAAGTTCATTCAAATATCAAAACACACTCTTTTGATAGAAACTTGATCCAATCCATTTTAAAAATTTCCCAAAATTAATTTGTTCATTAAGATGATTTATTTAAAATATTCTGAAATTTGCTCTTAATTATGATAGAGCATATATCCTAATTAACAAAGATAATTAAACCCTTAATTCATTAAAATAAGATAAAATAAGGTTATAGTGAATTTTATATATAGAATGACTTCATTCTTTCTTGTTATTGGTTTACTTGATGTGATTATATAATGAATTACCTTAAACATCTCTTGAATTGCATTTGGTGCTTCAGTTTGTTTCGTTTTGATATTTTGACTACTTTTATCCTATATTAAACTTTATCTTTGACAATTTAAGTTACTAATATCACTAAAGATAGAATATTAGTCATAATATATTTTGATATTATCAAAATCATAAGTTAGAATCTTATTTAGTCTAACAATAACACTTTACTCTTTTTCATGTTTTTTATTTTTAAAATGATTTTTTCCTTACTCATGTTAGTTCCAATTGGTTTATCTTAAGAATTGTGGATAGTTTTCTTGCCTCTTTTCAGCATAAGCTCACTACGATGATTTTACTACCTATTCATAACTTAATTACATATATCTTAGCAATAATCTTGAAAGCTTTAAGATGTTCTTATTTTAATAGAAAATGTATCATAACATCCGCCATTTTCTTAATTCCCTAATTATTTCATGTAGACTTAACTTTAAGGCAAAAATGGATGAATGCTTACACTTATTTTTCATTATATAACTAATAGTTAGGATCTTTTAACTTACTTATTATGTTAAACATATGTATAAAATGTTTTTATGTATATGGCTAAGCTACTTCTTATACATATCAAACTTGCTACTGAATGACATCAATTGATTGGTTAGATGCCTCCAAATTGAGTAACGAAATTGAACCACATACCCTTAACAATCTTACACTTTTTGAACTTGGACATAATGTTATCATCTATACTTCTAAAAAATGTAATGCAAGCTAATGAGTTCTTCTTTTTTACTATGCGTCATATGAATAACATTCCCCATTATGCTTAGTCATATGGCATCTTTAGATACACTTATGGATATTTTAATGGTTTTAGAGTCTCTTACTCTTCTAGCACATTTTGAGTATTTATGTTCTAAGTTTAATAATTATAATTGTTCAAATTTTTACCTTTATTAAGCTTCGTAACAATATTCTTCAATGCACTATCCATTTTTGAAATATTAAGTTTCTATACAAAAAGGAAAGCATAGTATATGTATATATAATTTCATACCATTCATACATGTTTTGGTTTATTGCTATAGTCAATATCAAGAATTATTATCAATTGATTATGAAATTGAAAATTAAGAAAGTTTTTAATCATTCTTCATACAACCAATTATCATACTTAAGTCCAATCATGCTCATATAGCATATTTAATATAAATGATTTAAAATAGGAAATAAAAAACATGTTTGAACATAGATAAAAAGTGACCATATATTATAAATAACATTTATACAAACATATGTAGATATAGCTCCACACTAAACATATGTTAAACTAGTAGCTCCAAACAATGTGAAACTTCTATAAAATTTTTATATAAAATATAAATGAACTATCATGAATATTACATAGAATATGGTCAACTAATGCACTAGATAAGTCCCTCAAAGCATCAAAGGTTATAACTATAATTATCTCAATAGAAAAAGCCTATAAAGGTATTAGGTCTTAACCAATTCCCTTTTTTCTATTAGTAAAATCATTCGTAACCATTAATAAAATTTCACATGAGGTGTTTCCCATATCCAAAACATGCTTAATAGTTCACTTTTAAGTTGTGTCAGAATAGAGAGTAAAGTAATGTACTTTACCTCAACATTTATGAACTCCAATCAATAATTCCTAAATTATGTTTTAATATAAATAATATTCTTTATTAGATCTTGTCTAAGCAAGAATTTCATATAAAAACTAAATTAACGATATGATAACATCTTGATTAGATAACAACTTATAAATGTTTTTATGTCTTTACATATACAACATTTCTTGAAATAATTTTAAGGAATAATGTTCGTTTAAACTTTATAAGAAATCTAAATTTTCTGAAATTTTTTTAATAAGAAATCTAGATATCTTATATCAAATAAACATATTATTTGATTAACACAATAATTAAAACATGCTCATTTATTATAAAACATAAAAATTATGAGGAAATATTTTATAATTTTTTTCTAAAATGATCATATTTCGTTTGGATTAATTAAATTGTACAATTCTTTCATTGATCCCCATCTAGTATAACTATAATGGAGTTTTTGACTATCTCTATAAGATAGACCTGAATAAAAAACCGAAGAGGAATGGAACCTCTAATTCTTGAACTAATTAATTCCATGATCATCTTTGTTTAAACTTTCATTGAAGTATTTTATGCCATATCATTTAGGATATTTATCTCTATTTTGATATGTATAAGAAATTTGTTAGGTTTCCTATATGTGTCTATGTGTGTGTTCATTAATTAATGATAATGATTCTTTATTATGCTTTTATGAAGATGTGAGCTTTGTTCATATAATCATGTTTTAATTTTCTTCTAACCATGAGTATTTGAAAAATATAAAGGAACAATGTTACAACACTCCCACTATTGCTTATAACACATAATTAAAAAATAATCCTTAAGTGTCGAGTTTGATACAACCCTTATCTTTGCTTATTGTGAAAAACCACTACTAAGATGATGACATCACCGCCAACAACAACAATCTATTAAAAATATCACTAAACATGGGATCTGGGGAGGTTTAGCATATGCAGCCTTATCCCTAATTAGTAGAAAGATGGTTTTCGAATAACCCACAAGAAATATGAATAAATAAATAAAATAAAAAAATGAAAGTAAAAATAAAAAAATAAAGTACTGAAATAGTAATGATAATAATAAAACTAATACTAATAATAATAATAATGAGGAGGATGATGATGATGATGATGATGATGATGATGATGATGATGATGATGATAATAATAATAATAATAATAATTATTATTATTATTATTAAGTAGGAGAATGATTAGGACTTGTTTAAATGATTAGGCTAAATCTAAGAGAAAAATGCTAACAAATATGTAAAAACAACATAGATCTCTTTAAGAGGGATCCTTTATTTATATCTTAGTACACCAAAGATTTCTATTGTGGGTCATGTCTTTGGTAAGCTCCAGCGGAGCCATAGCATTATCGATCATCTCCCCTTAATTCTTCTTTGGCCTTCCTTTTCTGCTCTTACAGCCTCTAAGTATAATATCCTTGCATATATAATTTTTTAGGGTTGAAGACATAATCTCCCTTATAGAATATCCAATTTAACCAAAATTTGCTATATTTCAAAAATATCATAAGAGGTCTTTGTACTTTGAAAATTCCATAATATCCCTTTTTATTAACTCTCACCATTAAGTGTTGTATGTTTGACCTATTTTTTCCATATTCCTTATTTTCTACACATGACAGTGCCATATAGGATTAGTAAGACCCATAACTTACTAAACTTAATTAGCCACCTAAATACTTATCCTATTTAATTACTTAAAAATATATTTTCCTATTTTTAAACCTAGAAACTTGACCTAATTTAGCAATTTTTTGACATTTTATATTCCTAATCTTATAATTCTTATCTCTTTTTTTATTTGGAATAAGGATCAACTCAATTTTATTGAGATTTTTGCAAATAGCTCATAAATTTCATTGTCTCTCATTCTCATACATTTTTACAGGTTTGTTTGTTAAAAATATTTTATTTATGTGTTAAAACATTAAAATGACTAGATATTAAAGACATGAAAACATTAGATTCTAGATATTGATGTTTATATGCTAAAAATTAAGATTTTAATTATACTATCTTTATCTTTCTTGTTATGCTTAACCCACAGTAAATTTATTTTAAAGTTGAATGCCTTTAAAATAAATCAAATAGGAAGTATATAGTTTCAAAAGACTAATCGATTTACTATTTAAATCGAAAATTCAATTAAATGTCTTTCAATAAATCAAATGTTGGGTGTTTCATGTAAACAGTTATATAATATTTAAGTAATATGTCATCAAATTCAACTTTGGTTTTATAAAAATTGTGTAGCATTACTAATGTGGTATCATAGCACCACTAAAAGTTTTTTGGAAGAAAGTAATCTATGAATGAGAATTTATGGTCCCTCAGTTTTGGCATGTTATAAACATGATTCCAAAGATGAAAGCTTCTTTTAAAAGACTAACATACATTAAAATATAATATCTTTATCATTTCTAATTCCAATTATTTGTTATATTTTATTTTTAGCACTTATAAGTTAAATTAGTATGTCAATTAGGTTCAATCCATAAAAAGGCTATTAATAAAGCATATACTTTTATTTCCATATGAAAAAATTGTGTTTTCTTGTTTCTTCCCAAAACTCGGAAAGGTGATATATTTTGTCATAGTTTTTGATAAGCTATTAATATGATTATAAAGCTAATGTCCAATCATTTTGACATAGCTAATGATGTTTCTACCAAGCCAAAACTAATGTGACTATTGTTCTAGTATGAAGGAAATTTATCTAAAGAAGCATTAAAGCGATAGATGGGCTTATCAATAAGAATGCAAAGCTGAAGAATGACAATAAGGGCATTAGACACAGAATTTGAGGATAATAAATTAGGTTGCTGTGAATGTTTGATTTGTATATGTTATAGGTTGTATGTATATAAAAACAAAGTATTAATAATATTAATCTTAAGATTTAACATCATGTTATATATGGGTTTAATATTGATGTTGTTTGAAGGACTTATCATATGATATTAGCAAATTTAGGAATTGCTTGTTTCCATTTATGTTTTAAGTTATTTATTTTGCTTTCAAATTCACTAAACATTTGTTTGAGTTTTTGGTTTTTGGTTTTTGTTTTGATTTTTTTCTAGTTTTCAAAATTTGGGAAAACTATAAAAGTGTTTTGTATTTTCTGTTTATTTTTTAATCTGATTTAGTATCAACTAAATATATATTATTTAATTATTAATAAGAACTTATGAATAATTTGATTTAATAATTATTAATAAATGTAATTTAAAATTTAAATTATATACAAAATGTATAAAATTTTAAATAAAATTTTCTTTATAAATTATAAATAAATATTAATTTATAAATAAAATAGTTATTAAATAAATTTATCTTTAAATTTTATCTAATATATAATTATGATCATTAATAAAAGTATAACTACATTTATATTAGCAACCAAACATATTTTTATTTTTATTTCAAAATATAAACTAAAAATAAAAAATTAAAAATAAAAGTTAAAATAGGAAAATAGAAGTGAAACTAAGGGGCCATTTAAGTTTATGTTTTGTTTTGTAAAACCATATGTAGTTTGGATTTTATTTTCGAGATCATTATGGTTCTTGGGCTGATTTAATATTTGGAAAATTTCTCTCTATTTGATTGTTGCAAAATCCTATATAGTTGGTATTTTTAATAGAAAACATATTGAAAATTCATATACTATATAGGTTAGAGGATTTCTTAATCTTTTATAATTGGAAGATGAGGTAAATGTTAAATGAAAATTACGCTCATTTGTAGTTTAATGAACAAATACCTCCAGTGGCTTTAAGTTTATGAAAAAGGAAACATCTTGTGCTATATAGGTCGACTAGAAGACACCTTAAGACTTTTATAATTCTCTTATAATGTCATGTTATTTCCATAAGTATCATCTATATCCTGTGATTTTTTAAATGAATCAACCATTATAAAACCATACATACTACAAAGAAATAGTATATATGGATCTTTATGGCCTTAACCATTTAATGTCCAGAGGATATTCATATGTTTTAGTTAAAAAAAACCTAACATGACATATTTAAACATTTATTGATTATGTTACCTAATCTAAATCCACTTTATTACTTAGCATTAGAAAAACCAAAAAGGAAAGTTTAAAGTTATATAAGAGGTATTTATAAATGTAGAATTTGTTACTCTAACATCCAAAGTACTTTAACGATGCAGTACCTTAATAGATTTACACTTATCCTCTCCTGCCTCGAACTTGAGACATTATTTGGCTGCTTTAACTTGGCTAATTTATTTCAATTGATATATTATATTATTTTTGACTTTGTTAGGTTTCCTTTCTTAAAAAAGGTCCTTTTAATATGGGCTAATTTTTTGTAAACCTTGAATATGACCTGATGTATATTCATTTTCACTTTGAATTGACTTATTTCTTATATTTCTTCCCTTCTTACTTTCGTGGTCATCCAAGTTTTGTTATGAATTGTTAAGGCTTAATTTCCACCCTATAGCTCTCATTTAGATTTAACTAGTGATGTTTACCTAAATTTGATAATTATTATAAAACATTTATAAAAGTTTCTAAATAAAATGTTATTTATTAACTTACAATCAAGCTTACGTGAAATAAGGAACAATTAATAAGAATATGTTTACAAAAAATCTACTTACTGTACATCTTATCCACTTACTCCTCTTGCTTACCTCTATCATCTCTAATATCAACATATGCATTATATGTGCTTTCCTATTTCATATAAGTACAAATTATTTCCCTAAGTTAAGCACATTTTTTTTGAAGTACATATGCTCAATTTTAAATGGCCTCCCACTACCTAAATAAGAAATTCAATTATTGGAACGTGTTTTAACATTTTTAGCTAGAATTATTAGGCAAATACGTCCTTGTTATTTTTTCATTTTCTTTCTTTTTTTGTTTAATCAAATCATTATATACTTTTAGCATCATCCAAAGCATTATCAATACAGGTTTTTGCTATGTCTTTTTGATGTATATATGAAAGCTTTCCAAACGATTGTTGAGCAATATCTCACACCTCACCTTCCTAATATATGCGTGCCTCAACCATCCACTTAATGGAATTCAAGTGATCCAATCATGTGCTTGCTTATTAACACTCTTTAATTACTTCATTTATATATACCATTCATCATATGTATCTACTTTTACTGCATTCCAAACTTGTATTATTTACAAAATAGTTATTTTAAAATATTCCTATAAGTTGGTATGGATATATCTAATATAATATATATTCTTAACTCCTATAATATCTTTATTGAACATTTGCTTCAGACCTTACTAATATACATAGAAGTAATTGACTAGTAAATTAAAACATATTCTAAAACTTAAAAAATAATACCTTTTTCCTATTAAACATGAAGAATCAATTCTTTTCTTTATAACCCCCAAATCTTATTATAGGCACTCCAAAAACATTACTAAATTGCTTTATTTTATATGGGATAACTACCCATGCAATATGAAATATATTGTTATTATTTACACGTATATCTATGACAAGTTATCCTCCATATTTATGTTTTAAATAGAAATAAACTACATACCTTATTTGCCTATAAGCTACTAAGAATCTAGTAATGCAAGCATTTATGCACATGTGTAAGAAGTTAAATTGTCTATTTAAGTACTTTAATGTAAAAGAATTTCCCTTGTTAAACTGCAATATAGCCATCCCAAAGATTCTCAAGTTCCTAAACTATTTGCCATATTCACTTATTAATAATTGCAGTGATTTATCCTTGACTTTATATGTCTTTTTATTAATGTTTTCTATATTGAAGTCCCTAAAAAATCTTTCAAACAATTGATATCCTGGTCAAAGTTATTGTTAAAATAGGATATATAATTTTTAACAATCCACTTGAAATGACATTTATTATTGTGTTCCACTTGCCCACACTCAAGCTTGGATTAATATATCTTTATTTGGAAGGCATGTTTTTATTAAATTTGTTAAGCATATCCATCTATACTTCTTTTTGTATGCAACAACCATTATTAACATTTCATTATTTACATACTCATAGTTATATTAACATTTCAATCTTTACATATTCATTTTAAATCATATCTCTATTTTACACTACATAAGATATAACATACCACTCTTACAGTGCATATGCCCGATCATATCCACAGATAGTCTTGAATATACTCTACATAAATGGTACGTTAGAACAATCACATTAATACAGTCTGAGGCATCAATGTAACTTAACCATTCCAAATTCAAGTAGACCATATATAACAGTTTTGAATTCAATCTCAGTACATCATACAGTAAAAAAATTTCACACTATAGAGAATGTGTGCCATAACAAGGAGTGCTAATATAAAAGACATCTATCTAGACTTTGCAGGTATCAGTTAACCAGACCTTTGAGCCATTCTTGTCCTCGAAATAACCGTACTAGAATTCTATTATATCACTTTAGAAGCTAGATCTCCCTTGAACCCGAAAATCAACGTTACAATTTTGATGAGTTTGTGAACTCAGTGAGTGAACCATCATTAATGTGCTCACTCAAGTCAGAACATAAAGACAAGTTTATGACTCAATTCATCAAGTATAACACATTATCCAGCATTGAATATCACATCACATTATATTATATGTCAACAATTCAATTATTTTATATCACTATTTCAAAACGTTCCAATAAATCATCTCAATCATTCATATAATATATATAAAGTTGTATATGCAAATGCACATATGACTCCATTCTTATTTTTCTTTGTTGTGACTGAGCACCTATCAACCTAATTTATTGTCCCATATTCGTTGCGGATACTGAGCTCATTTAATTTACTGTCCTGTATCTATTGTGGACACTAGGCTCATTGTTATCTGAGCCTATGGCACTCTGTGCACAATCCTGAGCTTCAAGCTCTTTTTCACACATTGGTTACTCCAGTCATAACTCCTTTATCTGATCATGCATTTCAATGTAATGAAATGCATCAATTCACATATCATGCTTTCAGTACTTTTTATTCAATATGCTCATGTCATATATCAAATCCTTTGGATTTATGTCCAACATTCATAATTTAGTTGTTCACACATTCCACAATACACATACAATTCAAACGGAAACATATATAATTAAATTTACACATCTACATTAACTCACAATATGCTCCAGAAAAGCTATTCCCTTAATGATCTGGCAATGTCTAGATGTTGGCGATCAACTTGTGCGTCTATAGTCAAGCAATGCACATATAGTTCACAATCACTAATTTGTTCAATCATATGAATATAAATCATGCACATATATATATGTTATGTTCAATACATGCTCAATTGACCTTTCTAGGTATGTATTCTTAATCACAAATCTTGACCATTCAATTATTATAGCTTGTATATTACCATTTTGCATTTAGGTTTATACCTTGAGTATGTTTTATTACTCTAAATTCATCAATCATACATTCATCAACCTTTTCTAGCAATATACATTCACCCAATTTCCCAATTCTCATTCATTCATACCTAATACACCTTACTCATATTCTTTGGATCATATTTGCATTCATAAGAACACCTTTATTCCTTTAACAACTCATAATTTTCATATTTAAATACATTGATATCAAGACAATCCATTTCTTAAGTATTAACATCAATTAACAACCTAAACTTATCGACCCTCAATCAATTAATGAAGGAACAATCTAGTTTCATTTCAAGCCTTCATCAAGTCCAAATACACCAATGAAGAGTGACTTATCCTCATTTGGTTCAACAAATTCACAAAACCAAAATTATCATTTCAAAGCTTTGGCTACGATCATGGGGGACCTTCCTATGATCGTGGGATGAGTGCCCCGATCATGTATTATCCAATTTACCTCAATTATCCATGAATTTCATCTACTTAGGATCATCATTAAGACTTCAAATTTTCCAGAATACATTGTCTCAAAAGCTACTTCGATTCATGTTAATATAGCTTCCATCTTGGTTACGTTAAAGCTCTCTAAATTCTATTTATTCATGTCACTACCAATCATTCTTACATATACACTAACATCCCCAAGTTTTTCCATATTCAAAAGAGAACTCTTCTAAATTCTATTTATTTATGTCACTAACAATCATTCTTACACATACACTAACATCCCCAAGTTTTTCCATATTCAAAAGAGAACTCTTCTAAATTCTATTTATTTATGTCACTAACAATCATTCTTACACATACACTAACATCCCCAAGTTTTTCCATATTCAAAAGAGAACTCTTTCATATCAAATTCAAAACACCTTCATAACAGTCTATAAATTATACCTCAATTACACCTTAATTATACCTCAATTCCTCATCAATTTCATCTCAACTTCTAGCTCAAAATCATTCATTTAACTGTTCATAAACTATTGTTTTTCCTAAATTTTAAACAGAACAAAACTACCATTCATGCAACATTTTCTAGCACTCATTTAACACCAATATCATAATCAATCCATCTCCAATTCATTCATCATCAAGTTATATTATTTTGTATCACAATAGATCAGTATTTTACCTTCTTATCAGCTTAAATTCCTCCTTAATTATCAAACTAACCTAGCCTTCCATGCATGCAAACATAATTCCAAGAATAGATGGGAATAGAAAAATTTCAGCAAGGGTAAAGAAATGATAACAAATTAGCAAGGGAAAATAGATGATAACAAATTATAGCTTTCTTAATGCAAAAATTTGTAAAGATTTTGAGTGGTAATGAACTGAATTGAAGAAAAAATTTAGACACTATAAGGGTATGTGTGTGTTTTGGTGGTGAGAGGGAAAGAGAAAAAATAAGGCAGCACAAACAATTTCTACATTATCTTAGTTCATTAGGTGCTAGGTGTCACTATTTTACAATGATATTTGTCACATATGCATGTAATCCACTTGTCCTGCATATAAGCTACCAAATGTCACCAAAATCTTAAGTCAATTGTATCTCAATTCTCCAAGCCATTTTTCATTAAATTCTACTTCCATGTGTCACTTATTTTACAGGCTTAATCATCCTAAATTTCCATATATCAACTTGTCTTGCCACTTTACAATTTTCCTAGACTAAATGTACATTTTATTTCATCAATTTTCCAATTGTAACAATTAACTTAAAATTACTAATTATAATCCATCAAAACAAAATTCAAGATATAAACAATACACAATCATATCATAACCATTTTAAATCTTTCAAACCCTGGAATATGTCAATTGAGTGCACATACAGTCTTTGCAATGTTTTCTAAATCAACCTTCATGTGTGTATATGCTCATATTATGCACGTGAATGAAACACACCTTATAAATTCTAAAATGATACGACTCAAAAGTCTAACATTCTAACCTTCAATAAGTTTTGGAAATCTACTATTACAATTCTCTCCCTTTAAGAAATTTCAATCTCGAAATTCTTACCTGATTGACAAAATAGATGCAGATACTGTTTCCTCATGTATTCCTCAGTCTCCCATATAGCTTCTTCTCTTGAATGATTACTCCAAAGGAATTTAACTAAAAGAATTACACGATTTCCAACTTTTTCATTTGGTATCCAACTATTTTGACCGATTCCTCAACATAACTCAAAATTGTTACAATCTCAACCTTTTGTGCTGGTAATACATGTGTTGAAACTAAGCATACTAATATAAAACACATTATGAATCTGAGAGATTCTAGTATTAATACTAATTTGTAAGCTAATGGTCCTACTCTCTCAGTAATCTCATAAAGGCCATTGTATCTAGGTTTCAACTTTCCTTTTTTACCAAATCTTAGCACTCCTTGCCAAGACGACATTTTTAAAAACACCTCATCTCCAACTTGATACTCCATATCCCTCTAGTGCTAATCTACATAACGTTTTTGCCTATTTTGAGCTGCCTTAATCCTACTACATATTAATTTTACCTTATTAATGGAATCCTGAATCAACTATGGGCCTTCAACAATCCTTAGGCCCTCTTCATCCCAATACAAAGGCAATCGACACTTTTTACCATACAACGCCTCATATGGAGCCATGCTAATACTACTATGATAGTGAATGTTATATGAAAATACAATGAGAGCTACATATTCATCCCATGCCCATTACTACTCCAAAACATAACCTTTAAGCATATCCTCAACATTCTGAATAGTCCTTTCACTCTGTCTATCTGTCTGAGGATGAAATGTTGTACTAAAGTTCAACTTTGTACCTATTGCTAACTATAAACTACCCCAAACTCTAAATGTAAATCTGGGATCTCGGTTTGGTACAATAAATACTGGAACTATATGTAGCCTTACTATCTCATTAAGATATCTTTAAGCTAACTAATCCACTATCTTATTAAGATATCTCTGAGCTAACTAATCTAGTGTGTTATTTTCTTTAATAGGTAAAAAATGAGCTGAATTAGTTAATCTGTCAATAATGACCCATATATTATCATATTGTCTCACAGTTCTTAATAAACCCATAATAAAATCCATTGTAAATCTCTCCCATTTCCACTTTGAAATAGGTAATGACTGTAATTTCCCAGCTAAAGCCTGATGTTCTACCTTAACTTGTTGGCATGTCAAACATTTCGCAACATACTCAGCCACTTGCCTCTTTATCCCTAGCCACCAGAAATGTTGTTTCAGAGTACTGTACATCGTGGTAGTACTAAGATACATAGCATAGGCTACTATGTGTGCTTCCTCTAGAATTTCTTCTCTTAAACCATCAACATCTGATACATATAATCTCATCTTTAACCACAATGTATCATTTCTTAACTCAAATTCAAAACTCGAATTCTGTTTTAACTTCTCTACAATCTTCACCAATTCTAAGTCTTTGTTTTAAGCTTTCCTGATTATTTCATCCAATATTGGTCTAAGGTTCAATGTAGCTAACAATACTTCATTCTACCCCAAACTTAGCTCAACATTAAAGGCACTCAGTTAAGCTAGGTTTGGTAACCTCAATGCTTGAATTTGTGCCACACTGCTATTAGATTTCCTACTTAATGCATAAACTACAACATTAGCTTACCTGGATGGTATTCAATTGTGAAATCATAATCTTTAAGCAACTCAATCCACTGCCTTTCTCTTATATTCAATTCTTTTTTATTTAACAAATATCTCAAACTTCTATGATATGTAAATATCTGAAACGTCTCAATATATAAATAATGTCTCCAAATTTTCAAAGCAAACGCCACTATAATAAGTTCTAAATCATGAACTAGGTAATTAAACTCATGGGACCTTAATTGTCTCAAAGCATAAGCAATCACTTTACCATATTGCATCAAAACACATCCCAATCCCTGATGTGAAGCATCACTATATACAATATATCCTCCAGATCTAGATGGTATAGTTAAAATTGATGTCATAGTTAATCGATGTTTTAACTCCTCAACGCTCCTTTGACAATCATCAGTCCATCGAAAAGGTACATTTTTACTCAGAAACTTTGTCAAAGGGGTTGAGATAAATGAAAACCCCTCGATAAACCTCCTGTAATAACCTGTTAACCTAAGAAAACTCTTAATCTCAAACACATTTCTAGGTACTTGCCACTTCTTCACTACCTCAACTTTCTTGGGGTCTACCTGTATTCCCTATGTAGATACTATATAACCCAAGAAAACCATTTGATCAAGCTAAAATTCACACTTACTGAACTTGGCATACAATTGCTTCTCTCTCATTATCTGTAAGACCAACTTCAAATGTTAAGAATGTTCCTCTCTACTCCTTGTGTACACCAAAATATCATCTATGAATACAATCACAAAATGATCTAAGTAAGGTTGGAATACTTTATTCATCAATGCTATAAAGGTCATTGGAGCATTCGTCAATCTAAAAGGCATCATGAAAAACTCGAAGTGTCCTTATCTGGTTCTGAATGCACTCTTTGGTACATCAACTTCTGCTATCTTCAATTGATAATACCCTGACCTCAAATCCAATTTAGTAAACACCTGAGCTCCCTGTAACTGATAAGTAAATCATTTATTCTCGATAAAGGATACTTATTCTTCACTATCACCTGATTCAATTGCCTATATTTAATGCATAGTCTCAAGGTGCCATCCTTCTTCGTCATAAACAAAACCGGAGCTCCCCAAGGTGATTCATTGGGTCTAATAAAACCCTATCTAAAAACTCCTATAATTGAGTCTTAAGTTCCTTAAGTAATAGATATAGGAGAAGTATCCTAAAACTAAGCCAATAGTCATTTCAGTCATTGATCCTCCTTTCACTCCAGACTTTGTTCCCAATATTACGAGATAGCCTCTAATCTGATACTCAAAAGAGCCACAACGTAAGCAAGCTCTTGAAATCTTCTAACATCCTCCACTATGTTTCTTTCCACAATGCTCACAACTAGGCATCTGTTATGTTTGCCCTCCATATGTCTATCCTTTAGATGCCTAACCTCTACCACTACCAGCATGAACAAAATTGCCTCTCGGTCTAAACCCTGACTGCCTCGATCTAGTCTATAATTATGATGATCTGTTTTGATGTTTACCAAATCTTCTGCCAAAGTAAGTTTGAAACTCACCATGCACTTAAAGTGCAACAAAACCTTGAGGTCTTGGGTTCGAGTCGTGGACTCACCCTTGACCAAAGAGGACAATACTTGGAGTGATGGCGGTAGAGGCCGGGCTCTACATGTAATCATTTGAAGAATAGTGGAACACTCAGACAAACTCTGAGGACTAGACGTAGCCCACAATTTGGGGTAAACCAGTATAAAAGTCGCATTGTCTATTCTCTACTCTTTACTTTAGTTTACTTTGTTGTTAAAACTCTTAGAGAAGTAATTTGTGATTTAACTACGTAATACGTTGTGATATTCTTCTAATAAGAAAGAAAAGTTTTCTTTTCGAGATTTTATATTCAAAAAGGAGGACACACCATTCAACCCCCTCCCCCTTCTTGTGTATCTAGTTTCTTGAATGTAAAATCTTCATTAACGTGTGATTTACTTCATAGCATGCCTCATTAATTCATTAAACCGCACCTCATATTCGTCTACAGTGAGATTTCCCTGTTTCAAATCAAGAAACTCTTTTATCTTCCTATCCAAATATATCTTTGGAATATGATTCTCCATGAAGACCTTCAGAAAGTCTTGCCACGTCAATCTATAAGGTCAGGCAGAACTACCTAGAACAGTCTTCCACCACTGATAATCTGGACCTTGTAGTAATGAGACTACATAGTCGAAACTTTCATTAGACTCGTAGTCCATTTAATCAAACACCTTTCATGTCTTTCCAACTAACCTTCTGCCTCGGTAGGTTATGTACTTCCATAGAAGTCTAAAGCTCCTTACATTTTAAGTTTATCATACCTCCTTTCTCTCCTCTTAGGAATTATCTGAGGCATTTGGTCAAAATGGGGTATTGGGGACTCCCTATTGGCTCCAATATACTCAAGAACAGCTGATTCTACAACTCAATCTCCTATAGCAGATGACTTATAACAAATAATAACTGTGATCACTATATGAGTCTCTCACCAGTTGTCATATTTAAATGCTTATATATGTCCCTAAGGATGCCAAACCATGCTTTGATACCAAATTCAGGTATCATAATAAGTCATATAAGTCATTAACATTCCAAATTCAGGTAGACCATACACAACAGTTTTGAACTTAATCCCAGCACATCATATAGTATAAAAATTAAACACTAGAGACAATGTGTGTCATAACATGGAATGCTAATATAAAAGAAATCTATCTATACTTTGCAGGTATCAATTGACTAGACCTTTGATCCATTCCTATCCCTAAAATAACTGTACTAGAATTCTAATAGATCGCTTTAAAATCCAGATCTCCCTTGAACTTAAAAATCAACGTTGCAATTTTGATGAGTTTGCAAACTCAGTGAGTAAACCATCATTGATGTGCTCACTCAAGTCAAAACATAAAGGCAAGTATATAACTCAATTCACTAAGTATAACACATTATCTAGCATTGAATATTAGATAACATTATATCATATGTTAACAAGTACAACATTTTTTCAATTATTTCATATCACTATTTCAAAACAGTTCAATAAATCATCTTAATCATTCATATAATACATGTAATGTTGTATATGCAAAGGCATACGTGACTCCATTCTTATTTTGCTTTGTTGTGACCGAGTGCCTATCAAGCTAATTTACTGTCCCGTATCTGTTATAGATACCAGCCTTATTTTATATACTGTCCCATATCTATTGTGGATACCGGGTTTATTGTTATTTGATCCTGTGGCTCTTTGTGTATAATCCTGAACTTAAAGCTCTTTTTCTCATATTGGCTACTTCGGTCACAACTCCTTTATCTGATCATACATTTCAATATAATGCGATGTATCAATTCACATATCATGCTTTCAGTACTTTTCATTCAATGTGCTCATATTATATATCAAATTCTTCAGATCTAAGTCCGACATTCATTATTTAGTTGTTCACACATTCTATAATACACATATAATTCAAATGGAAGCACAAATAATTAAATTTACAAATTTAGGTTAACTCATAGTATGCTCCAAAAAAACTATTGCCTTGATGATCTGGCAATGTCTGGATGTTAGCGATCAACTTTTATGTCTATAGTCAAGCAATACATATATAATTCATAATCGCTAATTTGTTCAATCGTATGAATATACAATCATGCATATGTATATGTGTCATGTTCAATGCATGTTCAATTGACCTTTGCTGGTATATATTCTTAATCACAAATATTGACCATTTAATTATTATAGCTTGTATATTACCACTTTGCATTCAGGTTTATACCTTGAGTAAGTTTGATTACTCT
>JANQBM010365255.1:0-19467 GCA_025594535.1 Erythroxylum domingense
CCCCTCCTTTTCTATTCTAGCACTTTAGAAATAAGCTTGACCAGTCTCTGTGGGATCGACCCTGCTCATCACTATTTGTAAATCTTTTAGAGTAGGTAAATTATTTTTGGTGGCTTCGACACCCATCAGATGTATGAACAATTGAATGATGAATGTTAGACTTAGATTCGAAGAATTTGATATATGACACGAGCACATTAAATAAAAAGTACTGAAAGCATGATATGTGAATTGATGCATCTCATTACATTGAAATGCATGATTAGATACAAGAGTTATGATCAGAGTATTCAATGTGTGAAAAAGAGTTTTAAGCTCAGGATTTTGCACAAAAAGCCACAAGCTCAGGTAATAATAAGCCCAATATTCATAATGAATATAGGAAAATAAATGAAATAAGCTCGATATCCACAATAGATACGGAACAATAAGCACCTGTTTAGTTGAGCTTTTGGAGGGTGAAAAAGTATTTTTTCCACTGCAAAAGCTATTTTAAAGAAAAATAAGTGTTTGGTCATAAAATTTAAAAACACTTTTTAAATAAAAATGACTTTTTCAGAAGCTAAAATACAACTTTTTAAGAAGCTCAAATTTGGAGCTTTTAAAGAAAGTCCCTCATTTTAGCTTTTCTGGGAAGACTTTACGCTTATAATTTCCAAAGTTTACGTTTATAACATTCGACGCTTGGGTAGTAGTAGTGTTCTGAAAATGACGCATCAAGTGACAACGTTGTCCAAGACAACATCATCATGGCTCACCAATCTCACTAAATAGAGTCTCGCATCTACTTCTTGCTCATCTTTCTCCAAATCCCTCTTTTCAGGTTCTTTTCTTCATTTTGTTTTTTCGATTCTCTAAGCTGGTCTTCTTCAATGTTAGCGTCGTTGCCCTGTTTTTTTTCTTGAATAATTTGTCCCTCATTTTATTCCTTTTTTCTTAAGTATCAGTGTTCAAGTCTTTGAGGTCCTTTTGAATGTGAGATTTAGACAAGTTTGTAGCTGTTGCTTCCTGTATTATGGTTATATATTCCATGGATTCTGGTTTATTCACAGCCTTAGATCTTGATCTCACTGTAGTATATAACTCTGTACTACGATATTCAATTCCATAAAAGTTGCTTAGTTAATGAATCAAGGGTTTATTATCCTAGTAGCAGGATTGGATTGTTTCTTTTCTTTTCTTTTTTTTGAAGAGAGAGAGAGAGATCGACCAGTTTAAAATTATTTGGGGAATTAACAATTCAAATATGTAACACTAATTAATGAATTTATATTCGTGAAATTAAATAACAATTTGACAAACATGAATATTGAGTTCTATTAATTAGAGAAAACGTTGTCCTCATTTCTTTATCTTAAATTTTCCATTTAGAATCGTTGTATTCAGACTATTGTCTCAGTTCCAGCTTTATGTAAAACTAAACATATTTGGGTTTTCTTCTTGTCAAGCCATCTCACTGTCCGGCTTCGCTGTCCCAACCTTTTGGCATTGCAAGATTAACTATCTTGCATATCCAATTTCATGGGGCTTGTGTAATTTTTAGTGGAACTCTGAGCTTCACTTTGTGCTTAGGTTAATTGAATTGTACTTTTACAGGGAGCCTTGTAGGTCTGACATGTGTTCCTCACCAATCCACGTTACATCTTCTCAGTTGATTGCAAGTGAGGTTTTTCCCACACCTGTTGTGAAAGCCCTTTTGTATCCTGGACCCATTGTAAATGGTCTTGTTAGGAATTTGACCATACCAAGCTGGGATAACTTGTTAGACATCTACAACTTGACCATTGTGAAAGACGCCCCTGCAGTTACTGATCTCCAGTGCTTATAGGTACTTTTTGACCTCTCATTTCTCTTTTTATTTTCAGGGCCTAATAAGGTGCTAGAAGAACATAACTCATCTTTAGTGGCATTAATTATGTTTTTTAAGGTATAAAAATGAATATGATAAGAGCTATATGTAGGGATAACGAAAGTTCAAAGTAGCAAATGTGAATGTTACTTTTGCCATTGATTTGGTTTATGCATATGGTTTTTTTTTCTTCAAACCATCTGATGTGGCTCACGGTCGTCTTTATTTTTCCATTTGATATTTGCAGTCCTTCTGGACATATGCTACTGTTTCATAAGACCATACTCCGATTCTTGCATGATAGTTCTCTTGATTTGATTAACATGGAAATGCAAAAAGCAGATAGTTGATTTAGTGGAGTTGGGGATACATTAATGTACTAGGGATCAGATATAGGTTGATAGAATGTAGAATGGTTTGACTGAATGTTGATTGCAGCATACCGGGCTCAATTCTTTTGCCTGTAAGTTTTTCCATACTTGTTTTCTACACAATAAAATCGTTATTCTTCTTTTACCCAGAAATAAACTTACTTTTATTTATAGAAGTGCATGAGCACTTTCAATTGTGTTTTCTGGTATAAATTTATGCTCTATGCACAATATTGCTGAGTAGTATTTACCATTTTAGCAGGTCTTAATTTTGAATATCCTGTTCTAGAATTTGTAATCCATATTGTTCAAGTTTTATGACCGTATCAAACTTGCTCTTTTGGGGTTTAATATTTACCTTGTGGTTTATGTTTCAGGTTCTTACTGGAAGTTACTTTTCTATGGCAGGTGCACTTGTGGGCATCTTGAAACCTGGGAGGATGAGCATGTTCGAGACACTCTTGGTAATATGGGGGCTAGGAAGGTATCCTGGGAAAGCCAGCAAATACAGATCCAGCTAAATCTGTCTACGTCTACCTAACCGTGTTGATTGCACTACTCTGTGCCTTCTCATCTGTAAAGTATGATGTAAAGAAAGTGGTGAGAAGTGCCCCTGCTTGACCCATTTCAAAGCCTTTGGAAAGCTCTTCAAAATCTAAGCTCAAAAGAGTTCCAACAGAAACTCGCAACTACATTCTTGTTTCTTTCAAATGTCTTGTGTTTGAAATAGTAGTAGAGGTTGTTTCATGTATGTCGATTGATACAGATGTCATCTTCTAATAATGATTCTAACAATGATCATGAATATAATGAAGAGATTGAAGAAGAAATTTTGCTTATGTTTTAATATTTATTTTTGGTATTAGTTTTATTTCCTACAAGAAAATGAGAAATCTCTTTAAATAATTTCCTACAAGATGGAAGTGAATTTGTCAAACAATTGTAAAGTAAACATAAACCCATTGTTTAATGTACTTTAAAAATTATTTATATGCATAAATAATTTTTATTACAAAATAAAGTATAGTTAAAATTAATAAAAGTGCCTTTTATTTTTATGTTGCCAAACAATCTACTGTATGAAGCTCTTTCAAAAAAGTTATTTTTTTAATTGACAGCCAAACAGTCAACTAGTTTCTTAGAAAAGCTCTTTTCAGAAAAGCTCTACTAAAATAAACCCATCCAAACAGGCACTAAATTTGGTTGATAGGCGCTCAATCACAACAAAGCAAACTAAAAAAGAAATCATATGTGTATTTACATATACAATTATACATGTATCATATGCATGATTGTGATGAAATTATTGAATTGTTTTGAAATTGTGATAAGCAATGTTGGTATACAGTACTTGCTAAAATATGACAAAATGTGATGTAGTATTAGATACTGGATTTTGTAATATACTTGTTGATTGAGTTATGTAATTTATTTTGGTGTTCTGACTTGAGTGAGCACATTAATGATGGTTCACTCACTGAGTTCGCAAACTTATCAAATTGCAACGTTAATTTTAGGTTCAAGGGAGATCTAACTTCTAAAGCAATCCAATAGAATTCTAGTGCTATTATTTCGGGGATAAGAATGGCTCAAAGGTTTGGTCAGTTGATACCTGTGAAGTCTAGATAGATGTCTTTTGTATTAGCATTCCATATTATGACACGTTGTGTCTAGTGTCTAATTTTTGTACTATATGATGTACTGGGATTGAATTTAAAACTGTTGTGTATGGTCTACTTGAATTTGGAATGTTAATGACATATATGACTTATTATAATTGTGAAGGAAATAAGTATTTAGAATGCTTAAGTTATATTGATGCCTCAGACTGTATTAATGTGATTGTTCTAACATACTATTTTCGTAGAGTATATTCTTGACTATCCATGGATATGTTCGGGCATATGCACTATGAGAGTGGTATTGTACAGAGATAGTATCCTCATTTTCTGTATTTTGGAGTATAGGGAAGTTGTAACGCCATACTTTTTAAGCCCTTTTTGTATTGGTCTGTACTTGGAGATACTACTGTATATTGATATATACATGGTTGTATATGGGTTCAAAAATATATTTGAATTCTTTCGCTATATATGCCAGTGATATATAATGTTATATGCCTTTACATGAACTTAGAGTTCATCGGTATGCAAAATCTTGGAGATTTCTGACATATCAGCTTGTAAGTGTGTAAAATTGAGTCCATTAGATGGATATGGCCATGTTGGCCAAGTTAAATGTGTTCTAATGCCTTAGAGGTGCTTAGACATGATTTATAGACTTATTGAACACTTAGAAAGCTTAATTGGAAAAGTTGATGTACCTAAGGGATTTAAAAGAACTTTTTCAATTCTTGGGGGACCAATATGAAATTTTATAAAGTTAAGGGGCTTAATTATAATTTTCAAAAGTCTGAGGACCAAAATGAAAATAAAATTTTTGGTCATTCTCAAATTTTGGGCTTGATTGCAAATTTAGGAAAAGTTTGAAGGGTATAGTGGTAATTTCACATAAGCTACCGCAAAAAAGGTAAATTCACCATGTTTGGTCAAAGACAAGTTAATATTCTAGACCCTTCTTCCTTGTGTGTGTCCATGCACCCCACCAATTAACATTAAAACACTTTTTTTAATTAAAAGAAAGGAGAAGAAAAGAAAAGAGAGGAGAAGAAGAACACTTTTGGCAATCACCCAATTTCTATCATTTTTTTTAATTCTCCAACCCAAAACAAGGTGTTCTAAGTTAATTTGGGATCAAGGAACTCAAATCTATCATTAGATTTGAGAAATTCTTAAAGGATTTTAAGATACACTGAAGGAAAGATTAGGTAAATTTTGTCTCATCTCTCTCTACATTTTGATTTTGAGTTTGGTGTTAAGATATGTTGTTCTCCATGCTTGAATTTGCATGAAATATGGTTTAGATGAATGAAATGAGTCATGGAGAAGTCTCCTTAAGCCAAAACCGATATATCCTCTCTTTGGTGAAAGTTTCCAAAATTTTGAATATCTTTTGAAATTGATGGTTTAAATGAAGGGAATTGGATTTAATGGGGTGGTGAAATGTGTTGTTGTTTGGAAGTGCTTGTTATATAACAAGATAGGAGTATGAATTACTATGATAAAATCTTGAAAATATGACCTGAAAGTCATGCACAATAGGTGTTTGATAAAATGCCTAAGTGAACTTGGCTTAGGATTTAAGGATTGTAATGGTGTGCATTGGAAAGAGGTTTTAATGTTTACTTAGAGTAAACTTGAAATTTTGCATAGATTGATGAGTAGTGACCTAAGGTGCTTAGATAAAAATGTGCTTAGTTATGCTTTGAAATGTGTAAGTATTGGATCAAAGGCATTAAATGCCTTGGAAAATGCAAAACAAAGCATATGTGAATAATGAGGGAAGTAATCATGTGAGAAGCTTAATGGTCAAATTCCATAGCTTAAAAATACTGATATTGAATTTTATACACTTACGTGATGATGTATAAATATAAGATACATGTTTGAGTAGTAAATACATTACATATTGTATGTATAAAGGCTCGAGAGCTGTGGATCAAGGAGCTCGTGCTGAGGATTGTTGAAGTCAAGGGAGTGTACACCTTTTTTTGAGGTGAGTTGGGGAAAATATATCTCTCAAATGGGACTAGGACAATCTAAGAAATGCATGATGACTTGTATGTGAATTTTGAACCTACGTAATGTATAGTATAATTGAATCTCAAATGGAAGCTAATATACTTATATATTTAATAAATGACATTGATTTGAATAACTTTGCACTTAGAGTGCACAAGATGACTTTCACTGCATAAACTAATGTTTTGGAACTTACATATGCATAATTGAGTCATGTATACTACATGTATGTATTCTCTTTTGGCTTAGACCTATGGAAATGTTCCATTTTATCGATTGGATCGATAAATAAAGGCATGGTACCCTACTTGATTTTGGTATTAAATATTTGTATATGATTTTTTTTGTGATTGGTGAAGTAACGATTGGTTATTCGTATGCTAGACACAATATATTAAGTGACCTTTGTACCCTTAATGTTGATACATAAAAGTCAAGTCCTCGTATCGACACCTTTCTATGGGACGTGTGGGTGATTGCATACCTAAAGGTCTGGTCATCGACGAAGTCATCACCTAGGGTTATGACGCTCTTGTCGACCATAGTTTGGACTTACCACAGATGAAAGTCGAGCCAACACCAGGACTCAGGGGGTGTGCATACTAGTTTGGCCGACTAGTGGCGACACATATAACCATTTTAGCTTATTCTGAGATTTGATTTCCTAATGAGATTTAATTTTAAATGTGATGCTTTCTGCTCTTGTGTACTGAAATTGGAACCTATGTTCACTGAATGAGTGATTAATAGGCTAGGCCTATGTGGTTTCTAACTAGTATGGGATGAGTCATAGACTAGGCCTATGTGTTTATATGTCATGTATGTTCACTTCATAGTTGGTTATATGCATGTTAGATGTGTAAAACCATCCTTAGGTTATTTAGAGCGTTTTGGTATGTATCGGGTTCTGTTTGCGATATATGTTTTTTTTCTTACTCACTGAGTACATAGTATACTCAACCCCTCCGCTTTCCAACCATGCAGGTTAATTTGGTGAGCTTGAAGCTCTGAGTGGTTCATGCAGTCTTTTGACATTTTCAGGGAATTATTGCATGTGGATAGCCTCTGTTTTGTACTTTTGTTGTATAGTAGCTCATGATTATTTTGATATGCTTTATAATTTTGTAAATTAACTCTTGATTATCTTATGATTTGTAAATGACCTTGTGTATGAACCTTTTGTATTGTTGTTGAGATTGCTCTTGAGTGGAATTAAAAGTCTAGAAGTTGCGGTAGAGTTTTAATGTGAATATAAAAGTGCGTTTAACTGATTTATAGGTATTTTAATTAAGTTTTGGGATTTTCAAAATACAATCTTTGTGTTGTCCAAATGTTTTTAAAGATATTCATTTAACCTTGCATAGTCAGGTTAAGTGTACCGTGAGTATCCTTAGCCTAGGTATACGGTGGTTGTTATATGCCCGATGTAGCTCCGGGTCGTGACATAAGTGATCCATAAGAGAATGAAAGCCTTTGAAATTTCCTTGCCATTCACCATTCATATTTAAGGAAGAAACCTTAGGATTTAATGGCATTCTATTCCTTAACCTTTGAAAATCAAGAAGTAGCACAAGAGGGCTGATATCTAACCAATTGTCAAACTATAGCCAGGTCTTGTCTCCATTGCCAATTTTGTGTTTAATGCAAAGATAACTGATGTCCCTTAGTTTCATCATCTACTTTAGAATCCAAGATCCATCCTTAGAATAATCAACATGCTAGAAATTGGTATTATTAAAAAAATATTCATGAATCCATTTGGTCCATAATGCATTGTGATCAGTATATATTTACTCATTAAAACATTCTGTATAGTAGAGGTTAATGTGATCCCTATGCCTCCTTGTTTTTTAAAGATTATTACTTCACTCCATTTAACTCTAGCTTTCTTAGAGTTTCCCACTATTCCTGACCATAAGAAATATTTCATAACCATATCCAACTCTTTGATAACCTTTCTTGGCAAAGCAACATATGCAGTCCAATGATGATGCAAACTATTAAGGAAAGAAATAATGAGCATGAGTTTAGTAGCATAAGAGAGAAACCTATTCTACTAGGCAATTACATTGACTTTCAACGTTTCAATAATATGCAAGCAATCATGTAACTTAGGCTTTGATGACATAATAGGAACTCCCAGATATTGAAAAGGAGTGGAGCATGTATTAATTCTAGTAATTCTCCTAATTTCTTCTAGGTTCCTTACATCTTTAGAAATAAACAGGCTACTTTAATTTGCATTAAGTTTTAACCTAGACCATTTAGCAAAAAGAGCTAACAGATGCATAATTTTGTTTATAGAGGGAATGTCAGCTCCACGCAAAAGAAACAAGTCATCAATATAAATCAGATGGGTAAGATTTATCTCCTTACATTTTCTGTCAAAATTTAAAACCCACCAATGCAATGAAGTTACTTAGTTAGTAGTCGAGAGAGTCTTCTATAACAAGAGTGAACAAGTATGGAGATAATGGATCTCGTTGTCTAATTCCCTTGACTGGTTTGAGAGGAATGGAATTACCCCCATTCACCAAAATACTCAAAGAAGGAGAAGTAATGTAGGAAGTAATCATTGAACAAATTTTTGAGGGAAATGAAGTGCTTCAAGACATAATCGAATGAAATCCTAGCGAACAAAATCAAAAGCTTTGAAGAAATTGATTTTAAATAAGCACCTGTTAAGTTTTTTCCCATAATTATAGTTTTTGAGGAAATATTGTAAAAGCAATATGTTATCACCAATGTACCTATAATGTATAAAAGCACTTTGAGCAAAATTAACAATATCTGATAAGGCCATCTTAAATTTTTCAGTTAGAAGCTTAAAGATTACCTTATAGATAGTATTGCAGCAAGAGATATGACTATAGTCACTTATTGCACACGAATTGTATTTCTTTGGGATCAAGCAAATGTATGTTTGGTTAATTTCTTATAGCATTTTAAAAGATTCAAAGAACTCTAAAACAACCTTTGTGGAAAGTTTCCCAGTGTTTTCCTATGTCTGTTGAAAAAACAAAGCAGTGAATCCATCAAGACCAGGAGACTTAGATGGATGCAACTAAAAAGAACTCTTCTAATGTTATGTACTGTGAAAGGAGAAATCAAAGAGTCCTTGATGCCTTAATGTTGTAATGAAAGAAACTTAGGACATTAGTGCTAGGAAGTAAAGTGTTAGTTGTACCCATAAGATTTATAGTAAAGGCAACAAGGAATGAAGTCAAAGCACATAATTAGTATCCAAGATATCCCTGAATACCTAAAGTCTAAGGATACTTGTACCATTGCTATGATGAGATTATCACTAATATTAGAATAGGACATCCATGTGATGATCTCATGGTAGGTCATCCAATATGCTTACTACCTTTAGTAAGCATCCACATCTCAACTCTAAACATCTCATGTTTATAGTTTCTGAGATTCATGCTTGATCAAATCAAGGAGTTTAACATGTGCTAGTCTATCCGGATTAACGATGTCCAGTCTCATTAATCCTATAACTAGGGATAATTTAGATACTAACATAACTGCATATGATAGGAATCTCAGTAGTATGATCACATCATAATTTCCTTCATGCTATGTCATATATCATGGACTTCATTAATTTGCTTATAGATTAATATCAATTCATAAATAATGAATACCAAATTAATGAAATATGATTTTCTTTATTAATGAAAATAAAGTCTGTGCACAACTTTGTAAAAAAGGCATTGAAGGTGATTGCCTTTAGGGTGTTATGCTAACAAATATCCTACTTGACCTAATGCCAACTGCCTTGGTATCTAATACCATAGGCGAGTACATGAGAATCAAAGCTATTATGTGACAATGGCCTCGTCAACGAATCAACAATATTATACTCGGTGGGAATTCTCTTTATTTGTACATATCCTAGACTAATTATCTCCCTGATTAGATGATATCTGTGGAGAACGTGCTTGGATTGTTGATGAGACCTTGGTTCCTTCGCCTACGTAATAGCCCTATTGTTGTCACAATACAACCGTATGGGCCCATCTCTGCTAGGAACCACACCAAGTTCAGTAATGAACTTCTTGATCCAAATTTCTTCCTTTGCTAAGATTGAAGCTGCAATGTACTCTACCTCGATTATTGAATCAGTAGTCATCTCTAATTTGGAACTCTTCCAACTGACCGCCTTACCGTTTAGTGTGAATATATATCCTGATTAGGATTTGGAATCATCCTTATCAGATCGAAAACTGGCATCTGTATACCTGATCACTTTTAGATTTCCATCTCCATATATCAAGAAAACATCTTTAGTCCTTCACAAGTACTTGAGGATGTTCTTGACAACCACCCAGTGATTCTCACCAGAATCAGATTGGTATCTGCTTGGAACACTTAGAGCATATGGTACATCTATACATAGTATAACGTACATGATAGATCTTATTATAGATGCACAGGATCATATTCATGCGCGTCTTCTCATTTTGTGTATTAGGACATATAAATTTCGAGAGTGTTATCCCATAAGTCATGGGAAGATACCCTCTCTTGGACTAATCTATGCTAAACCTCTTTATCATCTTGTCTATGTACGTTAATTGTGAAAGACCAAGCAACCTTTTTGATTTATCCCTATAGATCTTTATCCTGAAGATCTAAGTTGCTTCACCGAGATCTTTTATGGCAAATTATCTAGATAACGAAATCTTCACAAACTATAGCATAGAGACATCATTTCCTAGTAATAATATGTCATCTACATATAGCACAAGGAATATGATTGCACTCCTACTAACCTTCTTATGCACACAGGGTTCCTCTGGATTTTGTGAGAAACCAAACTCTTTAATTATCTCTTCAAAGTGGATATTCCAACTCCTAGATGCTTGTTTGAATTCATAGTTGGATTTTATAGCTTGCATACTTTTTCGCCATCATAGGATATGAAGCCCTCTGATTGCATCATATACACATCCTCGACTAGATTTCCATTTAAGAAAGCTATCTTTACATCCATTTGCCATATCTCATAATCATAATGAGCGGTAATGTCTAGGAATATCCTGATGGATTTAAGCATTGCTAATGAGCTGATGGCCTTGTCGTAGTCTATTCTTTGTCTTTGACAGAAACCTTTGGCCATAAGCCTTGCTTTATAGGTAATCATATTACCATCAATGTTAGTTTTCTTTTTGAAAACCCATTTACACCCTATGGGTTTTATTCCTTTGGGTGTCTTAACCAAAGTCCATACTTGATTTTCACATATGGAATCCATTTCTGTTTTCATGACGCTAAGCCATTTCTCAGAATCTGAACTCTTCAGAACCTCTTCATAGGTAGTAGACTCATTATCTTGTATGAGCAATATGTATTCTGTTTAATCATGAGAAATCCATATCTCTCAGGAACATAGTGTATCTTACATAACCTACGAACTTCCTATATTGAAGAAGGTTAAACTGTTACTTCATCAGTATAAGTCACAGTCTTAGGTTCAGGCAGTTGATCTGTGTCTATTCGAGCATCTTAAATTTCTTCAAGTTCAATTTTTCTCACTGTCTTCTTTTAAAAGAAACTCTTCCTCTAAAAACACATCATGTTTTGAAAAAAACACTTTTTGTTCCTCAATAAGGTAAAATTGATATCCCATTGTTTCTTTAGGATATCCTATGAACAAACACTTGTTAGACTTCGCATCAAGCTTATCTGACTGTGTTTGCTTCACATAAGCCGGACAGCCCCAAACTTTTAAATGAGAAAGATAGGGTGTTAGTCTACATCTCATATAGAGTAACATCAACTATCTTTGATGGAACTCTATTTAGCAAATAAACAACTGTCTCAAGTGTATACCCCCAAAAGGATTTTGGTAAATTTACAAAGCCCATCATCGATCGTAACATGTCCAACAAGGTTCGATTTCTCCTTTTGGACACACCATTGTGTTGTGGTGTGTAAGATGGAATCCATTGAGATAAAATCTCATTATCTCTGAGATAATCTAAAAATTCTTGGTCTAAGTATTCCCCACTTCGATAGGATCGTAGTGTCTTGATACCTTTCCTAAGTTGGTTTTCTACTTCATTTCTGAATTGTTTGAACTTTTCAAATGCATCAGATTTGTATCTCATCAGATACAGATACCTATATTGAGAATAATCATCGATAAAGGTAATGAAGTAAAGAAAACCACTTCTGGCATGGATGGACATTGGACCACATACATCTGAATGTATTAGGTCTAATACCCCAGTCACTTGTTCATCTTGCCTAATAAAAAAATTCACATATGTCATATGATTCATAATCAAATGGCCCTAATTACCATTCTTGTGGAGTTTAGCTATGTGTCTCTCATTGATATGGTCAAGGCGACAATGCCATTATTAAGTTGATTTTAAATTATCTTGTTTATGTCTTTTTGGATCATTGACATAAACTGAAAAAACCATTGCTATTGAAATTCAAATGTAAACTAGCTTTATTTAAACAAGAAACGGACAATATGGTCTTTGTTAAAATAGGTACAAAATAATAATCATCCAGTTTAATTACAAGCCCACTAGGGAGTGACAAAAAATAAGTGTCTATGGCTAATGCAATAACTCTTGCTTCATTGTTCACGCATAGGTTAGTTCTCCCTTCATGAGGTATTTACCGTCCCTGAAGCCTTGTATATCATTACATATGTGTGAGCCACAACCAGTATCTAATACCCATATTTTATGATCAGAAATAGTATTAACCTCAATAACAAACATACCTGAAGGAGTTCGGGCATCTGATGCCTTCTTCTTCTTCAAGAAATCTAGATAGACTTTACAGTTTTGCTTCCAGTGGCTAGTCTTGCCATATTGGAAACAAGTCCCTTTTAGCGCAATCTCTTTGAGTTTCTTTTTAGCTGCACCTCCTTTTAGTTTCTTGGACCTTTCCTTCTTTAGGTTCTTTTTTCTTAAACCAGAAAAAGAAGAGTCCACCACTAGCACTGGCTTGCTATCCTTCTTGATAGCTTGCTCTATTGTCTTGAGTAGATTGATCAACTCAGGGATTGTTGTGGATAGTTTAACACAAACTGCGAATAACTATCAGAAAATCCAACCAAAATTAAGTCAATACTTAATTCATAGTCCATAACAAAACCCAAGGTGGCCAACCTCTCAATATAACCATTCATCTTCAGTGCATACTGCATTGTAGATGTCCCCGGAGTCATCTTAGTCATAAAGAGTAGCCTCAAGGTCTCGAACCTTTTAGATTAAGCTTGCTCATAAAGAAGCTTTCTAAGATGAAACACTATGTTATTAGCATTCGTAGATTCATGCTGCTTCTACAAATCTGGTGACATAGAGGCCAGCATAATGCAGGCAGCCAAGTCACTATTTTTAAGATGCTTACGATATGCTCTCTAATCCTCATCAGAAGCATCAGCAGTCGGGGAATCAAAAGGTGGAAAGTCTAGGACATAGTCTAGCTCCTCATATATGAGAACAATTATTAGATTTCTCAACTAGTTTAGAAAATTAGGTCCAGTCAATTTATTAGAATCCATAAGTGAGCGCAAATTCACACTGGAAGACATCTTCAAACAACCTAAATCTGAAGAGAGAAAGAATATTAGAATATAAATCCATCCATGATCATAAGGATGGTCGCAAGGTTACGTACGCTAAGTTTTAATATTTATAACCTTGGTAATTTTCACAAGCGCACGGGTAATTTATGTAGTACCTAAGGTATGGATCCCATGAGGAGAGAAGTCTAGTCCTAAAATCTAAGGTTGTACTAACTACAATAATTCAAAATAGATAAAATAATGCAAAAATAAATAAATCAAACAATTAATTTCAAGAATTAAATTGCAGAAATCTAAACAAGTAACAAATCACACAACCCAATTCAAAAATTAACCTGGAAATTACCAAGTGAGAGAAAGGGAATTTTTAATCCAAAATTAACAAAAATCTAACTGATTATGCAATTATCGAACTAATGGGTCTAGACAGTCCTAAGGTAGATTACACTCTCGAGTTATAATCCTTAACTCTAATTGATAATCCCTAATTTAAATTATGAAATTGTGATCTCTCAATTCACAATTGACCCTAAACCTAAATTAGTTTTAAAATTGTCTAATAACCTACCGGGAATCTATGCTCGATCTCTCGTTACATCATTCTACCGGTTTGATTCAATTCTCTACTTATCAAATTACCTAACTCTCGTTAGCCTAATTTGATTATTTTCACTCGACTCACCCTTTCAATTTATTATCAAATTATTACGAACAAATATTGAATCCCAATTAAATCAATAAAAACACAATCAACCAAACTTTATTAATCTCAAGGACCAAAAACCCAAAGGTGAGTTTAGATATAAATCAACATTTGACAACAGTTAATTTCAATAATCATCCCAATTTTATACGTCAATAAAATTGAAATAAAAATATAAATACTATCAGAACGAATTTGTGGAGGCAGCAACTATGATAAACCATTTGTTCCAAGAAGTACGTCATGTTAAGCTTCATCTTCGTGACTCTCTTCCTTCATCTCCTTCCTCAATCTCTCGATAATTCTCTAGGTTTTTTTGGGAATATGGCTGAGGTGAATACTCTCTTTTCAAACTCTTTAAGCTACTAGTTCTGTTCCTTTATGATGTATTTATACTTTGGACGCCCTAGGATTAAATCGTGGTCAAAACGGTCCAAACAATTTTGCGAAACTTAAGTTTTTGCTTCAGCTCGACGCTGGCCACGATCGTGGCCAACGTTTAACCCTCTCTTTCACGATTATGACCCAAAGTGTACGATCGTGGCTTGGCTGCCCTGGCTCGTCCCTCTCTGTCACGATCGTGGCCTATTGCGTCACGATCGTGGACTATTGTGCCACGATCGTGGACTATATTTTTGGCCTAGAACTCTTCACAACTTCTTCGTTCTTTGCCGTTTACCCTGAAATACTAACAATCACATCAAAGTACCTAAAAAATATAACAATTAAGCTCAAAGACTCATACTAACCTATAAAAACACTCAAAACACATAAACTAACAAAATTAAACCATAAATACATACTCAACACTCAAAGTCACACTAAATGCCTAACAAATTACATCCTAAAATATAATGCAAATCACAACTATCAAAGGACTTGCATGACATGCATATAACTCCCACTAGTTTCAAAGAATCCATAGCCCTCACTATAAATCCAAACAAATTATGTGAAAGGGTCCTAGCGAGTCGATATTTGACATTACTAAGAATGACCTTGAGTTTACCCAACAAGCCACCTAAGGTTAATTGGTAGGTATTGGTCATATCAATTGCATCATAGCTACAACTATCGCTTAGTGCTATCAACTCATGATGTATGCACACACATTGGGTTATCAACTTTTGATGCCCGTACTGATCTACACTACCCAATTATACCTCTGTCTACGTCAACCTTGAGTTTACTCAACAAATAAATGCTTCTAGTGAAAATGACCCATTAATCCGAAAATCTTATTTCCATGTTTCGAACATATCCGTATAGAGCGGGCTTAGGTTTACTCCATAACCCTAACTCTAAAAGAATTCTAGTTCTCCCTATATTAATGAAAGGCATTAGTATTCATATTATGTGTGAGGGAATTCATATTTTGGTCTCATCTAAGTCGTAGGACTATAGTCACAATGCCTATATGGTATGATTTAGGACGTTTCATCAATCATATTGAATCTATAACCATAACCATCCATCATCCCTCCTAACCAACCCTAGCATGCATTCTTTAATGCAACCATCTCATAAGGTTTTCTTGTATAGGTTGTGACCTCTTATGCATCTAAAGATTTGACGTTCAATTCAACTCTTAAATAGAATTGCTTTCTAATGTTGGCATCGACTAATTCTCAATCTGTATGTTTTCAATTCCAATTCAAAATGTCAATATACCAAGTGTAATATAAACACTTTAATTGTATTATGCTTGCCATATTTAGTCATACTAGACATGAAATACTCGAAATAGATTAATACAATATTAATCTCTTAGATTTCCAAATAATTTGAGAACATTAAACTATCACCCTAAGTATCTCTAGGTAATCTCCACTTCATCAAGACTACTTCAACATTAGTCATATAACTTCTGATGGCCAAAACAATCAAGACAACTGAATATACCAACGAGACGTTAATATGACATATTTGACATTCGAAAATTTTTGAAACTCAATTTCAAGAAAATTAATTTGGCATGAATACAACATCAAAGTAACATATTTCTGATCACATAAAAAATGATCCGAGACATTGAAACCAAAAAACACATAATCACCACTTCAAACAAACCAGGTCCAGCAGTTTTCTTGATTGACTGCATCATATACACGGGATACGGAAAACAAAAAATTATAATACGACTTTCCCGAATTCCAAGATCTATATACCTATACAAGGAAATATCATTAAACTTAGCTGAAAATTCCCAATTCACATACATGTTCATAACACACACACACACACACACACATATATATATAGGAATTCATAGCATTTACACAAATCAATCATTCATATAATAACTATGTACCTTGTGTGTAGTCACCTTTGTTCTTTGATTTTCTACTTATTGGGTTGTCGCAAACTATAATGACCAAAACAGACCGTCTCCAACGATATTCATGCAGAGATTGGAAAAACTAAATGAATCGAACTCTTTAATCCGAAAATGGCTAGAACAAAGATAAGAGTGCTAGCTATCTTTTTTGTTTTATAGAGAGCAAAATCGTGAAAGAGAATGAAGAAGAAGAAGATGAGAAAGATGATGAGAATTAGGTGAGAATCGTGAAGATAACTTACTTAACCATTTTCACGATTATCATTTATATATATATATATATAAATGCTGAGGTGGTCCAGTCACACTGGGGTTAGTCGTACCAAGTCTCGGGTGTGAAAAAAAACACCATAGACCTGTTTCAGCAATATCAACGTCACGATCTCATCGGGACATATCCTGATCTCATTGAATCCATTTGGTTCTATTGCCCTCCATATAATGGATCTTTATCCAAAACCAGTTTACGAATCCTCCGAGTCACTCTTATGCATGTGACCTATTAGGTTCCCAATTATATTCTCCACTTAAATTAACACTTAATCCAAGCAAGTCATGAGCAGCGTCTAGCAACATATCATAACCTCCAATTGACCAGAAAGTAAGTGATTTGACGAACGAACTCGTGCTTGTCAAGAACCATCTTATGAACCCTCCCACAGATAATTATTGTGCAATTCGTCCTTTCACTATGCTATACCCCACTTGGTTATGAGTATGGGCAAAATGTCAACTCTCACTAGCCTGACTACATCAAATCTAGCCCAAGTGATATCAGTTCTCATCCAAGGACTCATTACTCTATATGTCAATGAAGGCATTCTTCATGAAACATGTAGTCTGGCCAAAGATTTCCAAGTAATGACCTCGACAAGAGGCTGTGGATATCATCTTCTACTATCACAGAAGTTGTGAATCCCCTATTGGCTACTCAATTACCTTCGAATACCTCAAGATGTACCCAATCACCACCCTATAAGTGACCTCTGCAAGGCGACAAGGAATGTAGTCAAAGCACAAAATCAGTATCTAAGATATCCTTAAGTAACTCAAGTCTAAGGATACTTGTACCATTGCTATGATGAGATTATCACTGACATTAGAATAAGACTTCCATGTGATGCTCTCATGGTAGATCATCTAATGTACTTACTACCTCTAGTAAGCATCCACATCTCAACTCTAAACATCTCATGTTTATAGTTTCTGAGATCCACTACCTGATCAAATCAAGGAGTTTGACATGTGCTAGTCTATCTGGATTAACAACGTCCAGTCTCATTAATCCTATGACTAGGGATAATTTAGATACTGACATAATTGCACTTGATAGGAATCTCAGTAGTATGATCACATCATAATTCCCTTCATGCTATGTCATATATCATGGATTTCATTAATTTGCTTATAGATCAATATAATTCATAAATAATGAACACCAAATTAATGAAATATGCTTTTTTAATTATTAAAAATAAAGTCTACGTACAACTTTGTACAAAACGCACTAAAGGTGATTGCCTTTAGGGCACTACTCTAACAAGATCAACATAGTAACTTTGGGCTACCTTCGAAATATTTGCCAATTCAACATGTTCCCATCCTACAATGGCTTAGATTTTAGAAATCTTGTTAACATTTCTTCTAACTAACAAAGAGGAGTGGAAGAATTTAATGTTTGAATCCTTTTCTTTTAGCCAATTGAACGTAACTTTCGGCTTTCTAATTGAACTTTGAAAGTTAAGGCATTATGATAATTTTGAAGGCACTCCATTTCAGCTAGTCAAAGATCATAATTATGAGGAGATTCATAGTAGGACTTTTGAATAGATATGAGCTTCTCCTTAAGAAATTGTAAATTGAAATTCTGCCCTGTATAAATTTTTTAATAACGATTTTAACCCTCCTTAGCTTTTGCATAAGTTGATAGGAATTAAATCTAATAACATCGAAGTTCCAATAACTTCTAGCAGTTTTATGAAAATAAAAGAATCTGAAGGGGGCTCAATTATCCTACAATCAGTTAGCCTCTGAATCAACATATAAGAATGATTAAAGGTCAAATTTTCACCAAAATGCACAAAGGATTTTAGAGACTAATCAAGCCAAATGTAATTCATAGGAGTTCTATCCAATTTTTTCCTTATTAGCAAATTACCATGTTGATTATTAGACTAGGTCAGTGATATGCCTGTGAAACTGAGATCCACTAAGTCCACTTGCATAAAAAATTTGACTATTCTTTTGTCAGCACTAAGTGAAAGCTTTTTGCACCTTAAATTTCAGTTAAGTTGAGAGAACAATTAAAATTACCAACAACAATCCAGGATTTTTGAATTTTGAATTGAATATTCAGTAGGCTTGACCATAGATTCTTTCTTTGAAAGCCAAAATTGGAAGCATAGACTAGAGAGACATCAAACAAAATACTTGAGTTTCTCAACTAACATTGCAATTGTAGTAGTTAGTCATATTCTTTATTCTTTTGCACATCAATCAAATCAATATTATAGAGGCATATGATTTTTCCATTATAATGTGAGATATGATTAGAAAATAGCTCCCAGTTAGAACCAAAAAGTCTTGTGCTAAGAAATGTAAGAGGGTCATTTATTTTAGTTTTAAGAAGACTAATTAAAATAGGTCTCTTGTCCCTTACCATTTGTTTGACCACATTTTTTTGGGATCAATCAACCATCTAGTATTCTAAACTAGGATTGACATATTGAGGGCGGGGGGTGCGGGGGGTGGGGATACCTTTTGTTTTTTGCTTCCCTTTTTTCTATCTAATCTCCTTTTAGGATTATTAGACATCATTTTGAGTTCTTCGGCTTCCAAGTTAGTGGCTAGAATCTCTGTGGTGTTATTAATTACTTAATCATATTCCAAATGTAACATCCCGTTTTCATAGAACGGGTCGGACTAGAGAAACGGGTCCAAGTGTGGTAAATCAACACATCTCATGCTCATGCATTTGTGAATAGTGAGTTTTGCGCATAAA
>JANQBM010366593.1:0-19449 GCA_025594535.1 Erythroxylum domingense
TTCTTTTAATGTATGTGATGCCATGTGGAGTTCCATAGTAATTGCACGTAACGCTCCGTTATCTTAGGATATGTGTCAGAATGACCTACGGGAGTCCCGGTACGTACCCTAGGGTAAATGGGGTGTTACAACCAAAGATTAGGACATATCTCCATATAAAGGATTAAAAGATTAGTGAATGACATATTACTTAGTACTTTGGATTTTACTGATTTTGAAAGTTATATGGACCATATAAAGGGAAAGTAGACCAACAAATCGAAGAAAGATGCCAAGAGAAGTTCAGACACATTGGATATCATACATACAGATATTGATAGTCCAGATATGGACTCTTATGGTCAGAAATACTTTATCCTTTTTATAGATGATTACTCATGATATATGTGTCTATATTTGCTTCATAACTAGAATGAAACAATACATACTTTCAAAATATTCAAAAATGAAGTAAAGAAACAACGTGGTAAGCAAATTAAGATCGTGAGGTCTGATAGAGGTGGAGAATATTATGGTAGATATATTGAAGGTGGACAAACACCTTGTCTCTTTGCAAGGTATCTTTAAGAAAATGAGATAGTAACCTAATACACTATACCTAGATCTCCAGACCATAATGGTATAGTAGAAAGAAGAAACTAAACATTATTAGACATGATACAGAGCATGTTGAGTAGCTCCAAAAACTTCATAAGTCTTTGTGGAATAATGCTCTTAAAACAACAATGTATATATAATTAGGTACCAACTAAGACTATTCCAAAGAAGTCATTGGAGTTATTTAAAGGTTATAAACTGAGTTTGTGACATATAGGCATTTGGTGATGTCCATCTCAAATAAAAATTTATAATTTAGAAACTTGTGTTTTATTGGATATGTAGAAAGGTCTAAAGGATATAGAGTCTATTGTCTATCACATCACACTAGAATTGTGAAATCAAAAAATGCAAAATTTCTTAAGAATGACTTAATTAGTGGGAGGTATCAATTTCAAGATATAGTTTATGATAATGATCATTTGGATACTCAACCTTCCAACTTAAATAATAAAGTGATTGTCATTCATATTGCTCCTCAGGTTTAAATAGACGTATAACTAAATGTTGAAAGTCAACAACCTATGACGAACAAAAATAACAATAAAAAATTCCTCAAGTTATTGATAATTTAATATATCTAGTTATTTAGGAATTACCTGAAAGCATTAACAACCAGTTAAACAACAGACTCCATAAGAGGATGTTGGTGCAACATTAATGAGATCTGCTAGAATAAAGAAATCATCTATTACCGGTGATGATATTGTATAACTACAAAAATTGGACCATAATAAGGAGTCCAGAATGATCCTAAAACCTTTTCATAAGTCATGAGTTACAAAGAATCAAATTTATGATATAATGCAATGAAGGAAGAAGTAAATTCCTTGAAGAATAATGATGTTTGGGATCTTGTTGAGTTGCCTAAAGGATCAAAACCTAGAGGGTGCAAATAGGTATTTAAAACAAAGAAAGACTCATTAAAGAACATTGAGAGATACAAGCCAAGACTCATTGCTAAAGGATTTACTCAAAAAGAAGGAATTGATTACACATATGCATTTTCTCCCGTTTCTAAAAAAGATTCTCTACATATAATTTTGACATTGGTTGTTCATTTTGACATGGAATTCCATTAAATGGGTGTGAAAATGGCCTTCTTAAATGGTGACCTAGAGGAAGAAGTTTATATGAAACAACCAAAATGATTCTCCTCTAGTAATGGTGAGCATTTGGTTTGCAACCTTACAAGATTCATGTATGGATTGAAACAAGCATCCTGCCAGTGGTATTTGAAATTCCAAGATGTTATCTCATCATTTGGTTTTGAAGAAAATATCAAGGATCAATGCATATACCAAAAGGTTAGTAAGAGTAAAATTTGTTTTCTTGTATTATATGTGGATGACATATTACTTGCATCTAATAATAGATTGTTACATGATGTGAAATACTTTCTTTCTAAGAAATATGAAATAAAAGATATGGGTGATGTGTCTTATTTCATTAACATTAAGATCTATTGAGACAGATTCTGTGGTACTTTAAGTTTGTTTCATGTGAAGTCAATTGAGTCACTCCATGAATCACCCATTCATTTGACCCAAATCCATAAATCTCTATTCATCGGACTTCTCCATCCTAGCTTTAATACCATTGAAAGATTTTGAGGGAGCCTAGTGAGAAATTGGATCTGATCTAAGTGAGCCCATATACAAACAGGATATCATATCTCAACCCAATAACGTAAAGCAATGAGTTATGAGTTATATCTTTATATATAGCTCACTTCATCTTTATGTCTCATTCCAATGAGAAATTTCCAACAATAGATGAATTTTTCTTAGAATTTTTTATTATTATTAAATTAGCAAGCATGAATATAAATTAGAATTCTTGAATTAGCAATATTTGGAGTTTAATTAGGTATCTAGTTAATTACGTGTGGTTGCATGGATTAAAAGGAAGAGTTAGAATTAAGTTAAGGATTTAGAAGGCATTAGATTAAATATGGAAGGGTAAGTTTGGAAAATTATAGTTTGTTTTAGATTAATAAGAGAAGAACAAAAGAAAAAGACATGGTCGTGAGGTTAAGAGAAAAGAAGAACCTAGAAGAAACTAAAGAAAGAGGAAGAGAGTCGGGTAACAATAAGAGAAAAGGGAGAAACGTGTTTGAGAGGTTAGGGAAAAAGAGAGAGTCGTGAAAAATAAGAAAGAAAGAGAGAAGAAAAATGTAGAAAGAAGTAGAAAAAGAGAAGTAGAAATCGAACTAGAAAAAAAAGAAGAAGGAAAGAAAGATAAAGGAGATAAGAAGTGGAAGAAGGTTCAGCTAAGTTTTAGGTAACTCTTTATCTATTTTCTTGTCTTAATAGAAGAAGAAAGCAGAGAAACTAGGTTTTTATGTGCTGAAAAAAGAAGAGGAATAAGAGATTTATGTTCTTAGATTTTCATGAACTTTTAACTAGATCTTAGTTCTTCTAGTTAGATAAACTAAGAGCAGATTAAGACTAAGCTCATTTTTAGATAATAGAGCTTTATGGAAGTTCTATTCATATATGACATTTGAATGAAAATATGTTTGTTTGAAGGGAACCAAGAGAGTCAAAGGCAAGGACAAGAGGGAAGAACAAACTTAAGTTTGAAGTTATAAGTAAATAGGTGGGTAATACGTTTATAGTTGTTATATTGATGAGTTGAATTATTTACTTATATGTGTACTTATATGCTTGCCTTTTTATCATTGTGAATGTGAGAAAAATATTCTGTGAATTTAATATTGTGTTTCCTTTGTAAGAATTCTACTGCTTTGATGTTAATGAAAAATAGAAAATTCAATAAGCATGAAAATATAAATATGAGATAAATATGTAAGTATTGGAAATTTTCTTACGTGGGTAAGAGAGATACCATTTTGTTTGTCACGTGTACATTGACCTAAAGCCTTCTCCCATCTGCCTGCTTATGGTATATAAGCTCTAAAAAATAGACTCATTTTGGTTCATGGTGTAAACTTCGATTTCACCATTCTATTTTATGGGATTCTCTCAAGCCATATTGTTATGTACTTGGTTGTGATTTGCTGAGCATGATTTATAATTGAATGTTTTGTTTGATGATTATAAAATATATGATATGGATTATGTGACTGTAAATTTATATTAAGTGTTCTATGAACTAGATTGATATATATAAATATGCTTGGTTGTGTGTGTGTGTGTGTGGCTTATCACCTATGGCTATAAACGTATTAGCCACTGAACTTCCCAGGTCACCCCATTATGCTTTGACTCCTCAAGTGCAGAAATAGCATATCGACATTGAACCTTGCAAAAACTTCAGCAAATCTCCAAGAAATATTTTATTTGTAACTAAGTTAGTTTGGATCATTTTTGGTAGCTTTATAAGCATATTAAGCATAAGCATCTATGTTGTATTTTTGTATTAAGCTACTAATGTGGCTTTTGTTTGTAACTGAAGCAATGTACACATTCTATTTGTTTGAGAAATGAATGTAAAAGTTGAAGAATTTATTTTCCGTTCATGTTCAAATCCTCTTCTCTGTTATGTTGTTAACTTCGGATAGTAATACAATTGATAGATGTTGAAGACTTTTGAATAGATTTTTCTGAAGAAATTGTTTTTGGTGGGAGTCTTATATATATGCATTGTGTTTGTTGGATTCGAGTCTTTTTTTTTGTGAGAATGTATATTGACAGATGAGAGAAAATAAGAGAATAAGGGGATAAAAGTGTGTTATGAAACTTTAATGAATAAACTATATTGATGTAGGCAAAATTTGACAAAGTTGTCTTCATAAAAGTTGTACATCATTCTTTTAGCTTTCTAACGACATAAAGTTTATAATTTGTAGACTTCGGGATTGAAAGTTATGAAGATCACAATCGTGCACAAGCACGATCACGACTCCTCTACTGACTCACGCCCGTGACTCCTTATTGTCACGTCCGTGACATTTACAAATGCACGGTCGTTAAAAATTTTTTCCCACCAAGAAAATTAATTTTTTTCTTGACGTTAGGTATATATATATATATATATATATACTTTTATTTTGAAAAGTCCCCTAATTTTTGGCACCTTATCATCACAAAATAAGAACCGAGATCTGGGTTAACACGACTAGGGACAAGGAGGAAAAACTAGTATAATATATTAAAGTTTCAAAGGCAAAGAAACTTAAAAATGATAGCAAAGTATGTTGCATGGTGTAATCTCCAATTAGATTATGCAGTTTGGTTGTGCCCATCTTATAAATCAAATTAGATGCATTCCTAATATTCATATTTATGTATTTACCATCTTGATCTTTAGTCTTTTATTTCCTTTATTTCCACAATATCATAAGAGGAACTCTTTTCATTATGAAGACTACATATTGTCTTACTAGAGATTTTAAGGATACTCCTTACCTTTTCGATATAGCTTAGGATACAATTTGGTTGGTTAGCTTGGATCTATATTTTAAATTGTTGATTTTTCATTAAGCCTCTCAATCTTGTCTTACACAATATATAGGAGCAATTGTTAAAGTGAAGTTCTTCCTAGCAAATGTCATCCTATGGAGCATCAAGGACCAGTTTCGTCTTCCTTAAGTTGCTTTTAATAAGGATTAAAAGTACAAAAACTTTTCTCTTCTATTTCACTTTTAACTCTTGACATGAGTGTAGTTTGATTTTTTAGTTTATTAGTTCCTAGTGAGTAGAGCCCCCACTTTTAGAGTTCTAATTGATTGATTTTTTTAAAAAGTGAAATTAGAATGATTTAATATAATTTTTTTATTTATATTGGACTCTTGTTAATGTATAAATTTGTTTAATAATATTTAAAAATTATTATGAAAGTTAATTAATTTAAGAATAAAATTTGATTTATTAGGAAATAAATTAAAATAAAATTTAATAGTAACAATTAATTTTAGATAATAAAATCAAATTAGATTTTATTTTCAAATTTTTGTTGATAGATTTTTTAAAAAATATTTCGCTCCAAATTTCAGTTATCCAAACAAGTTCTTTTTTTGTCAAATAAAAATATAAAACTAAAAATCAGAAATAATAATAATAAATTACAATAGAAAAATGAAATGGAAATTAAATGATCCTTAATTTATTTCTATTAAAATATGTAGACTCGATTCAGCCCACGAATTCATTAAGACTGACTCGGGTTTGTAGGATATAGGCCACAATGGAGCCTGACTACATGATTAGTTTGTGTAATGCAAGAATTGGATGATATATGAAAAATCAAAATTTTTACAGGAATACTTTAAATAGAAATAGCCAACCTTCGTGCATATTAGATTATGGAAATAGTAGTAGAAGCATGTGTAAAGAAGATAATTATAGTTTGTTCTAATTTACATTTAGAAATGCCTAGTAGAGCATGATTTAAAACATTGTGAAGGTTTCTACTCACTTTTGTTAAAGGACCACCTGTAATTTTGTTGATAAAGCATATCTTACCCTAGTTTATGATGAGTAATACTTTAAAGCACGTGGCTCGTGTGAGAGACAGAGAGTACCGCAACCTATTTCCTTTTTTTCTCTTCAGCTTCTAGGTTCGATCATGAACAGGCGTTCATCTGTAGTGTATCGTAACTAATTTTTTCCTTGATTATGAATTAGTGCTTCTGCTGAACAGTGACCTAACTCATCTCTCATGCTTTGAACGCAACTCATGGCAACCAATGGAGTCTCACCAGTAACCTTAGATGTTTCAACGACGTCCCATCCTTTGATTCCCATTTTTAATGGGGATAAATATGAGTTTTGGGCCATCAAGATGAAGACCCTCTTCTGATATTGATAGGTGTGCATTAGTGTGTATTTTTCTAAGTATTTCGCATGTGTTTTGGGCATAATAGTTTATTATTGTTATATTTTAGGATTCATTTTATATGTTTTCATTTAGTTTGATCTTTAATGTTGTTCTTTCATGTTTGATGTTAATTTAGGATAAGAATTGATTATTTTGACGTAAGAATAGAGGTTGGTAACCTTGAGATTGAGCTAGAGATCAAAAGAGGAGAAGAGAAGAGGAAGCATTATGATGCAAGAACCCATGATCATGGGAATCATGCCAATTCCCACGATTGCGGGATGTCCAACCCGAGAACATATGCAGGGTTCACTTAATTTTTAGGTTTTCTGGACTATATAAGAGAATAAACTCCTATGGATGAGAGGGGGACGTGAGACCTCTGTGTAAAAGAGCCTGCTTGAGTGAAAAACATAGGTTTGGAGTCTTGAGAGATGTAGAGATTCAAGGATCATCAATCACAATTAGGAAAATAGCATATCAATATTGGAATTTCCAGATTTGGGCATAAAAAGAGGAGAAGTTTTCTTCATTTAGTTTTCTTTGATTTTCTCGTCTAGTATTTGTAATATGGAATATTTGAATTTTGGTGATGTTATAGACACCATGAGTGATTGATTCATTTTTAGGGATTCCTTTTGAACTATCTTGTTAAGCTCTTATTTTATTGATTTGAATGATAGATATCTTTGATGAATGTTGATTATATACATATACCTTGCAATAAATTATGAGATTTAGTTAGGTAATTTGTATAGGATTGTACAATGAGAATTGGCAACCTATAGACTCATTCATCAAGTTAATTGATTAGATAAAAGAGAGATCTTGGCTAATTTAATTGATCACTATAGGATAACTTAATAACTAGTTAGATTGGTGAAGTGAATTGGTAGATTGAGAGATTGCTTAATCAACTTCATTTAATTTGATTAGGGATAATTAATTACACCTTGAGAGAGGGTAGTTAATACATTGGACATCTTAGGTAAGACACAATTCAATTAATAAAATAGGAGGGAGACAAGATAGGGAGAAAGTGATCTCTAGTTATTAAAACTTTTAATTTCAATTTTCTACATTTTGGTGTTATCAATTATTCATTGTTAATCATTTAATTTTAATTTAATTTTCTAGATTATTTCCATTAAACAATTTCGTTCCTTAAGCAAAGATTAATCTAAATTAAGTGGTGCCTAAGCATCATTCCTCATGGGATTGATATATGCTTTTTAACTACAAGTCACGACCAGTATACTTTCGATTTTTTAGCACAAAACTAGTAGACTGTTTTGCAATCAACAAGTTTTTGGCACCGTTTATAGGGATTGTTTGTTTAACATCTTGTTTAGTTTAGATTACTTTGATTTAAGAGTTTTTGATAATTTTTCTTGTGTATTTGCAAGTGCATGAACCCAAGGAGCACACGAAGCTCGATAGAAATTAGTAAAGATGAGTTTCCTAATATTACAAGACAAGAACGAGATTTAAGGAGAGTGAAGCGTCGAGATAGTATACAAAGAGATATGGCTAAAGAAGGAAAAGAAAGAGGAAATGAGAGGACACTAATGGACTTTATAAAGCCATGATTCAGTCCTCAATGAGTTGCGAGGGCAGTGGTTCATGCTAACAATTTCGAGATTAAACAAGCACTCCTCAACATATTGTAAAATAGTGTGCAATTCTATGGGGTATCCAATGAAGATCCAAATGCCCACATTGCTAATTTTTTAGAGATCTGTGACACCTTCTAGTTTAATGGAATGTCTGACAATGTAGTAAAATTGAGATTATCTTTTTTTCACTTAGGAAGATCGAGCAAAAGCGTGGTACAATTCACTTAGTTCAGGGTAGATCATTACTTGGGAACAACTAGTCCAAGCATTCCTCAAGAAATATTTTTCGTTAACCAAGACGATGAGGATCATAAAGGAGATCACGAATTTTTAGCAGAATGATGAGGAATCTCTCTATAAATCCAGGGAGAGATTTAAATAATTACAGAGAAGCTATCCTTCCCACAACCTTTCGAGGGAGTTCTTATTGTATACATTTTACAATGATGTGAATCCAAGCATGAGAGGAACCGTAGATGTAGCTGCTGGAGGTTCATTGATGAGGAAGACTATTGAAGCAGCTCATAGCCTTTTGGAGGAGTTGGTGAGCAACAATTGCATGTGGTCAAATGAGAGGAGTAGACAGGGGCAGAAGGAGTAAAAAGGTATGATCCCTATTGACTCTGTTACTGCTTTACAGACACAGATTACAATCTCTATGAAGCAGTTGAACAGTATACATGGAGCATCTTCATCTACAGCTAAGGCGATGCAAGTACAATGTGAGCTATGCGGGTAAAACAACCATGGCTCAGCTAAATGTTTTTTTTGAGAGCCAGTGGTATAGAACAGGTAAATTACCTGGGCCAACCCTAGAGAGATAATAACTTTTACTCGAACACTTATAATCTGGGGTGGAAAAATTGGTCAAATTTTTCTTGGAATACTAACAATACAGGTGGTCAAGCGAGACCACAAGGACCTCCGAGATTTCAGCAAGATCGAATTGGATCGATGGAGAGAAAAATGGACAAGATGATGGAGGTTTTGGGTCCTAAACTAGCAACTCAAGAAGCAAATTAGAAGAGGATGTTTGCCAGCCCCAAAAAAAGTCAAAAGAGGATGAAGGCGAAGTTTGATCAGATTGTGAAGAACCATGCATCATCCATCCATAATTTAGAGGTTCAAGTAGGCCAACTTGCTAATGCATTATCTTCTAAAAGTGTAGGTAATCTACCGAGCAATACTGAGGTCAACCCAAAGGAATAAATCATTGCCATCACTCGGACACAAGAAAAGGAAATTGAACATATGAAGGAAGATGGAGATAAGAGAGAACGATAAATAATTTTGGAAGTCCTTCTAAGTGAGCTCGTAATTGAGCTAGCCTCAACCTGGAATTCCATATCCTATTTTTACTCAGCGGAAGTAAAGATCAAGTAGAGCAATGAGGAATTTTAAGGAGGATGAGCCAAATAAGATTGAGGATATAACGAATCAACTATAAACAAAGTTCACGTTAAAGGAATTAGTCAAGAAAAAGGTGAAGGAACATACAAAAAGAAATCCTAATATAATATAGAAGAAAGAAGACCCAGAGCATTTTTTCATTCCTTGCAATATCAATGGAGTCAACATAGCCAGGGCATTCGTGGATTTGGGAGTAAGTATCAACATGATGCCTTACACTTTTAGTCAGAAGTTACGGTTAGGAGAGTTAGAGGCCACAAAGATATTAGTGAAAACGGTTGACATAACTGTGCACCAGCCGAAGGGGATTATTAAGAACATGCAAGTACAAATTGATAGATTCATCTTCCTTGCAGATTTTTATATACTAGATATTGGAGAAGATGTGAAAACCCCTATGGTCCTTAGACGACCGTTCCTAGCTACTGCTCGCTCGATAATTGACGTTGAAGGGGTTAAACTGACTCTAAGGGTAAGAAAGTAAAATGTAACTTTCAAAGTGTCAAAGAAAGAAAATAGTTCCCCTCTACTTCTAACTAATATCAAAAAATTTGAACCTCAAGGATAATGGAAAGAGATTGAGGATCGTGGAAATGCATTCAGAAAGAAATAATCGCGTAAGAGAAGGTGAAGGAAGGAAAACAGCAAGGAAGGTGGAATTCATAAAAGGGTAACTCATATGTAGATTTTGAGATCAGTGATTTTACTACCACTGCATCGTTCATTTGACTCACCATGAGGAAAAATGAGAGTCGAGCTACTAACATTAAAAGTATCGCTGTATGGGAGGCAACCCATGGATTTCTATTTTCTTTTGATTGTTTATGTTAACTTGTTTGTTTGATTTATTTAGTTATGATTATGTTTGATTTTAGTTGGATTGATGTTTATTTAGATTTTGTTTGAATTTTAACTTGTTTTCTCTTCAAATTTCTTATTGGTTAGATGATTTGGAGGTGTTTATAGATTGCGGGATTGTTGAGAATATATGCTAGGCTTAGAAGAAGGTTTAGAAGTGGAAAAATTGCATCAACTCACAATCGTAGGAATTGGTAATTTTCCCACGACCATAGGAAATCTCTCTAGAAAGTTTCTAGAGAGTTAAATGGGGGTGATTCCTACGATCGTGGAAAATCTCTCCAGAAACTTTCTGGAGAGAAAACCCAAGATCGTGGGAATGAGGGGTATTCCTATGATCATGGGAAGCCCAATTTGAGGAAATCTTTAAATTTCCATCCCTTCTTCTTCTTTCATTCATTCTTCAAATTTTCACAATCTCTCTCTTTAAACTACGAAACCAACTCTCCCACTCTCTCAAATCCTTCATCTTACACTAAACTCTTGGTAGTTTCTTCATCTCTTCCATAAATATTACAATCCTTTGCTCCTATTGTACATTAATCATTCAAGAATCAAAGGATTTGGTAAGATTTTCCCTTCTCTCTCTAAAAATGAACTTATCTTTCTTTTCCTTATTTATCCAGATTTCTCTTTCGCAATGGCCCTAAAGAAGATGGCAGCTCAAAAACCAACTGACGAATTGTGCCTTCAAGTCTCTGGTGGTAAAACCGATTTGGCGGCCACTTTTCATGCCCCATTCTCCATTTATTCGGAAGATGAAGGTATGCATTTTTGGGACTTTAAAGATAGAGAATTAATTACTCTTAGATATTTTGACTTTGAACTATTAGAAACTATAGGAGTGAGGCACAATGTTGAGCGATTAGTTGCGAACATTGGTTGGGGGTGGATTCATTCGTTGTGATGTGTCGATTTACCCTATGATGACTATCGAATTTTTCACCACGGTGAGCTATAATCCTAAAATGGATGTATTCTGGTTTAGGATAGTTGAAGATGTGTATAAACTTGATTATCATGTAATTCATGCACTTTTCGATTTGTTGAACACAAAAATTTTAGATGATCACGATGAATTTGATGTGGATAAATACTAGAAAATTCTAACAGGTGAAGCTAATTTTGACTCTAGAAATGCACCAAACACTTTAATTCGTAGCGTCGAGCATTTACTTCTGCATAAATTTATGTGCTTAATGGTTTTCAATAAAACTTAAAGTCATAAATGCTCAGTTAAAGAACTTTTCTTCCTTTAGTGTATGAATCGAAAAATCAATATCAATATCCCTTATCAAAATTTTCAATCTATTGTCAGTAGTGTTAATAAGAAGAGCTCTTATTTTGGCATGCCTTACATTGTTACTGCTTTGGCTTTGTTCTATAACTTTGATGTGGATAGTGTCCGTACACCTCAATATAATATATTTGACATATCTTATTTGAGTTGCTTTGAAATTTTGGTGCCCTATTCTATGGAGCTCTGAAATTCTTAGATACACACTACAGTTAAAAACAGGAAGGGCAAGGATACAGTCGCTTCCTGACCATCCACATCCTAAGCAACCTCGGAGCCATAAGAAGAAACAATGGAAGAGGAACCAACTACACGAGCAGAGGTCGACAGATTTTAGCAAATCCTCGACCAAATGACTTCTAATCATTAGTAAATGACATTGCAAATTAATTAGCTCGATACCCAGATGATACAAGTCCACAAGGAGTAGTGGTACATAAAGAAGAAGTTCCTCAAGTTCTTTTAGAGGAATAATTTTGAAGCCCCTTCGCCAACATCGTCGCCACCACAATCTCCATAAGCCCTTCTTACCCTAAACCTTTAAATTGTGCCAATTGCTTTGTTAGTTGTCTTGTCTTTTGCTTGGTTTGATTTCTTTTGTTTGGTTTCATGTCTTTTGTTTAGTTTTATGTCTTTTGTTTGGTTTTATGTCATTTGTTTGGTTTTATGTCATTTGTTTGGTTTGATGTCATTTTTCCTTATTTTATGGTTGTCTTGTCACATTGAGGACAATGTGTTCTTTCAGTGTGGGGAGGTGACACTTGTGTTGTCAATTGCATTATTTTAGTCACTGTTTGCATTTTGTTAATTAGGAAGCATGTTTATGCATATTATGTTATTTTGTGTTAAGCAATGGATCTGCACTTAAATCATTTTGATTTGCTTTGCCATAAGATTATGTCATACTAGTTGGAATTCGATTGAATGCATGCTTGAACTTGGATTAGGTTACTCGAGTAGAAAGTGAACCATGTTGAGTGATGAAAAGTAGTTGGTTACATAAGCTTACTCACAATTTGATATTTGAGCAATGAGGCAGTGTAGAGATGCATAATGAATGTTCATTTGAGCCAATATGAGGATTGAGCCTATATTACTCCATCTATAGTCATTCTATTTCTTTGTTGAGTGATGCTTCCTTAGGTTATTACCTTCAGAACTTGCTTTGAATCAGTTTAAGTCTACTGGATGCATGCTTAATAGAGATCATTAAGGCCTTTTTTGTATTAACCCTTAGCTTAAATGACCTACCTTTGATTATCCCTTACTACCCCTATTGAGCCTTAACCATTTTGTTTCTTGAAAATAACCAAAAATTTTAAAACCCGAAACCCCATTAACCTACCCATTCACAAGCTTAGTAGAGTATTAAGTAATGCATTAGTTCGGAATGTTGCAAAAAAATTTTTGTTCCGAGATGACTTGAAGATACTTCTGCTTTTGAATCACATTGTTTTTAGTTGTTATTTTATTCATAGTTTCTTCTATGTGCTAAGAAAAAGAAAAGGAAGAAAAAATGAAAAAACAAAAAATATTTTGAAAAGAAAAATGAAAAGAAAAAAAAGGAAGAACGCTTGAGTAGCATTAATAAGTGAAGAGTAGTAGCATTTTTGTACTTGTGTATCTTAGAATTATGTTTTGTTATCCCTTTTTACCCGCTTTTTATTTTATAAATGCTTATGTTAAACCCTTTACCTGTTTTACCCACCTTAAACCTTACCACATTACAACCTTAAGCAAGTGCTTTTGATCTATTTATGCATGCAATCATTGTAGATGAGAATTGGTGTATTAGCAAGCCTATGGTAGTGTAGTTTCCTATAGGAAGAAAACACTATCCATCAAACATTTGAGAGAAATGAGTGAAACTGTTAGGAAGATTTATTTTGCATCTAAGCTTATCTTTGAGTGATTGTGCCATATGCTTAGTTTGCTTATGTACACTAATGAAAAGTAGTCATGATATGTGTAGTAACTTGATATTTGAGTTAGCTAAAATTTGAGGGATTGTATGCTTTGATCTTTATAAAAATGAAGTGACGGAATTGATTGGTTGTGTTTATTTTGCTTGAGGACAAGCAAAGATTTAAGGGTGGGGAACTTGAAAGTTGTGCATTAGTATGTGTTTACTAAGTATTTGGCATGTGTATCTTGCATAATAGTTTACTATCGTTATATTTTAGGATTCATTTTGTATGTTTTCATTTAGTTTGATCTTCATTGTTGTTCTTTTATGTTTGATGTTAATTTAGGGTAAGAATTGATTATTTTGATGTAAGAATGGAGGTTGGCAACTTTGATATTGAGCTAGAGGCCAAAACAGGAGAAGAGAAGAGGAAGCATTCTGATGCAAGAACCCACAATCGTAGGAATCATGCCAATTCCCACAATCGTGGGATGTCCAACCCGAGAACATATGTTGGGTTCACTTAATTTTTAGGTTTTTTAGACTATATAAGATAATAAACTCCTATGAATGAGAGGCGGGCGTGAGATCTCTGTGTCGAAGAGCCTCCTTAAGTGAAAAACATAGGTTTGGAGTCTTGAGGGAGGTGGAGATTTAGGGATCATCAATCACAATTGAGAAAATAACACATCAACTCCGGAATTTCCATATTTGAGCACAAGAAGAGGAGAAGTTTTCTTCATTTAGATTTCTTTGATTTTCTCTTCTAGTACTTGTAATATGGAATATTTGAATGTTGTTGATGTTATAGACACTATAAGTGGATGGTTCATTTTTAGGGATTACTTTTGAACTATCTTGTTAAACTCCTATTTTATTGATTTGAATGATAGATGTCTTTGATGACTGTTGATTATATACATATACCTTGAAATAAATTGAGATATTGAGTTGGGTAATTTTTGTAAGATTGTACAATGAGAATTGGCAACCTATAGACTTACATTCATCAAGTTAATTGATTAGTTAAAAGAGAGATCTTGGCTAATTTAATTGATCACCCACAAGATAACTTAATAACTAGTTAAATTAGTGGAGTGATTTGGTAAATTGAGAGATTGCTTAATCAACTTCATTTAATTTGATTAGGGATAATTAATTAAACCTTGAGAGAGGTTAGTTAATACATTTTGCCATCTTAGGTGAGACATGATTCATTTAATAAAATAGGAGGGAGACAAGATAGGGAGAAAGTGATCTCTAGTTGTTTTAACCTTGAATTTCAATTTTCTACATTTTGGTGTTATCAATTGTTCATTCTTAGTCATTTAATTAATTTAATTTTCTGGATTATTTCCATTAAAAAATTTCATTTCTTAAGCAAAGATTAATCTAAATTAAGTGGTGCCTAAGCATCATTCCTCGTAGGATTGATATATGCTTTTTAACTACAAGTCATGATCTGCATACTTTCGCTTTTTTAGCGCAAAACTAGTAGACTATTTTGCAATCAATAGATCTGAAGATTTATGGGATTTGGTTGAGGATGGATTTGCTAATGCAGACATATATGTGCAACAATTGAAGGAAAACAAGAAACGTGATGCAAAAGCTCTCTTTTTTCTTCAACAAGCAATGAATGACAACCTTTTCTCCATAATTGAATCAGCAGTGAATTCTAAAGAGGCATGGCAAATTTTGAAGACTAAGTTTCAGGGCTCTAACAAGATATTCTCTGTGAAACTCTAATCTCTTCGTCATGAGTTTGAGAATCTCTGAATGTAAAAAAGTGAGTCTCTACAGTATTACTTTTCTAGAGCTAGCTATGTAGTTAATATAATATGTATTATGGGGAAAATTATTGATGAAATAGTAGTTGCAAAAATTATGAGAATTCTTACTCCTCGATTTAATTTTTTTGTTATTGCAATTGAGGAGGTTTATAATATGTCTTAATATTCTTTTGATGAACTAATGAGTTCTTTGCAAGCTTATGAAGATAGACGAATCAGTTCTAAAACAAGCATGAAGAATAGGCATAGGTAGAGGTAGAGGAAGATTTTATGGCTTCAAATTCCAATGGTAGAGGAAATAGTAGAGGAGGATTTCATAGTAGAGGAAGAGGTAGAGATCATGGTATGGAAGAGGCCGCGGTCGATCTGATTAACAAAAGCAATCAAAATTTCAGAAAAGTTCAATTTAGTGCCATCATCGATAAATTTGGGCATAAAGAAGCAGACTATTAAACAAAGCAGAGAGATGAGTAAAATCAAGCTAGCTTTACAAAGACAGAAGAGGCAAAAACATTGTTTATGGCACAATCTTATGACATTGACATTCCTTTTGATGATATTTGGTTTGTTAATAGTAGGTGTTCTAGTCATATGATAGGTTCTTGATCATTTTTCAAGGAACTGTATTTATCATAAAAATCCAATGTTTGACTTAAAGATAACACAATACTTCGAAAGTGAAGGTAAAGGTATTGCTGTTATTTGTGTTAACATGGTAAAATGAAACTAATCCATAATGTTTCATATGTGCTTAATTTGAGTCAAATCTGTTGAGTGTGGGTCAATTAATGGAGAGTGGATTGAGAATTAGTTTTAATGATGATTTTCGTGTTATACATGATAAAAAATCTGGTTAAAACCTTGTTAAAATCAGGATGACTAAAAATAAAATGTTCCCACTTGATGTTTCTTCTATTGAGGAGAATGCCTTTATTGCTAAAGGAATTAGTTATTCTAATTTATGGCATTACTATTATGATCATTTGCATCTTAAAAGGTTTAAATTATTACATGAGAAAGATATGGTCCTTGGGTTGCCAAACATTGATGCTATTGAATTTTGAGAAATCATTTCTCATAGGGAAATCCTAGAGAGCTTGTCAATTTCTTGAAATAGTGCATGCACATTTGTTTGGGCTAATGATACTTAGTCTTTAAATGGAAGTTGTTATTTTTTGTTGTTTACTGATGATTATAGGAAAATGAGATTGAAATATAAGGTGTTTGAAAAAATTTAATAAATTTAAAGCTTTAGTAGAGAAGCAAAGTGATTGTTGTATAAAGGTGTTACGTATAGATAGAGGAGGTGAATTTTTTTCTAATGAATTTGTCACTTTTTGTGAAGAAAATGGTATTCAAAGGGAGCTCACTTCACCACCTACACTTGAGCAAAACGACATTGCTGAACGAAAGAACCGAACTATAGTAGAAATGGCTACAAGTATGATGAAGGAAAGAGAGCTTCCAAATTAGTTTTGGGCAGAAGCAATGGCAACAACAATGTATCTCCTTAATTTGTCACCCACAAAAGTAGTACCAAATATTACACCATATGAAGCATGGAGAGGTGTGAAGCCACGAGCAACCCAATTAAAAGTTTTTGGTTGTATAGACTATGCTTTGGTCAAACCATCTCATCAAAACTTAATGAAAAATCTAAAAAATGTATCTTTGTTGGTTGTAGTATGCAATCCAAAGCTTATAGGCTATATAATCCAATTAGTGGAAAGATATTCATTAGTAGAGATGTTATATTTAATGAAGAAGCTAAGTGGAACTAGAATAGCAAAGATGGAAAATCTATTCCTTTGTCAATTGGTGTTGACGCAGTAACTTCAGAACCAGAACCAGCAGATTTAAAGTTGTCCTCAGCTAGTGGTAGTAGCTCATAAACTCCCCATTCCTCACCATCCAGTGTAGACAGAATTACTTCTTCATCAGAAAGTTCACCCTCCAGCTCTTCAAATGAAACACCATATTGAAAGTTTCAATCTTTGAGAGAAATTTATGATTTTTATAACTTTGCTCTCTTTGTTTCAGATCCTATGTTCTATGAAGATGCTAAAAAAGAGCACATATGGAAAAATGCGATGATTGAAGAGATGAATTGCATCAAGAAGAATGATATTTGGGAGTTAGTTCATCTTCTACAAGGCAAGAATGCAATTGGAATTAAATGAGTGTGTAGATCAAAGTATAATGATGATGGAAGAGTACAGAAGCACAAGGCACGATTAGTGGCTAAAGGCTATGTTCAACAGTAAGGTATTGATTTTGATGAAACTTTCTCTCCTGTAGATTGCTTTAAAAGGCTGAGAACCTTTTTGGCTTTAAATTCTTAACTTAAATGGCATGTATTTCAATTTGATGTTAAATAAGCCTTCTTGAATGGTGAATTGAAAGAGGAAGTACTTGTTTCTCAAACAGAAGTCTTTGTTGTTAATGGTGGGGAAAGCAAAGCCTATAGGTTAAAAAAAGGCTTTATATGGTTTTAAACAATCCCCATATGCATGGTACTATAAAATTGACTCCTATTTTCATGAATATGGATTATAATGAGCCTACCCTTTATTTGAAACAAAATAATGATAGCGATTTTTTAGTGGTTTGCCTTTATGTTGATGATTTGATATAAATGGGGTTTTGTGAATCAATTCCTGCTGATTTTAAGTCTAGTATAATACAAAAATTTGAGATGTCAGATGTCACCACCCGGAACCACATCAAGCACATGACAATCGCCATATACCTGGGCTAAGGATACTCTCAGTACCCTTAATCCGACTATGTAAGACTAAATGAATATCTTTAAAAACATTTGGACAGCACAATAACAGTATTTTGAAAATCCCAAAACTCAATTAAAACACTTGTAAATTAGTTTTAAACGCACTTTTATATTCATATTAAAACTATACCATAACTTCTGGACTTTTAAGTCCACTCATGAGCAATCTCAACGATAATATAAAAGGTTTATATATAAGGTCATTTACAAACCATAAGATAGTCATGAGTTAATTTACATAATTATAAAGCATATCGACATAATCATGAGCCACTATACAATAAAAGTACAAAACAAAGGCTACCCACGTGCGGTAATGCCCTGAAAATGTTTAAAGACCACACAAACCACTCTGAGCTTCAAGCTTACCAAATTAATCTGCATGGTTGGGAAGCAGAGGGGGTGAGTACATTATATACTCAGTGAGCAAGAAAAAAATATCGCAAATAGAACTCGGTACACACTAAAACAGTCTAAATAACCTAAAGATGGTTTTACACATCTAACATGCATATAACCACCTATGAAGAGAACATACATGACATAGAAACATATAGGCCTAGTCTATAACTCATCCCATACTGGTTAAGAACCATATAGGCCTAGCTTATTAATCCTTATTTAGTGAACATAGGTTCCAGTTCCAGTACACAAGAGCATAAAAGCATCACATGTAAAATCAAATCTCATCAAGAAGCAAATCTCAGAATAGGCCAAAATAGTTATGTGTGTCGCCACTAGTTAGCCAAACTAACGTGCACACCCATCGATCTCGGTGTTGGTTCGACTTTCATCTATGGTGAGTCCAAACTACGATAGAAAAGAGCGTCATGACCTTAGGTGATGACCTCGTCGGTGACTAGACTTTTAGGTGTGCAATCATGTAACATCCTATCACCGATGGGAAGGGTAAGATAGTAATTTGAAACAGGTTAGGAGTGTTTAAAATTTTTTAGCTATGTTCATGCATTTATATATGCACGTGAATAGTGAAGTTTGCATATGTAATGATTGTACATGCATTCATGACATTTTTCGGTATATTTGTTAATAAATTTCATTGAAGAAAAATATGATTTTTGTGCTTGAAAATTTAAATTGGAGTGTGTCTTTGTGAGTTTTGAAGTTTTGGAGAATTTTAGAAATTTTCTGGAAATTTTCGGGGTCATTTTTGGACTAGAAAAAATGCCAAGTGGTAGAATAAGGGTTTACCGATAATGAAATGACTGTCCAATGGCACTGAAAATTTAGACATATGAATTTAGTAATTATTGATTTGAGCCATTGGAATTTTGGAGAAAAATTAGAGTAGAAATTGAATTAGTTTTGGAAAGGCACTAAGCATGTGACATGTGGCAAGTGACACATGTCACTTGCCTAACATGCCACCTAAATTGTTC
>JANQBM010366695.1:0-19446 GCA_025594535.1 Erythroxylum domingense
AAAAGTGTTGTGATTTGACATTGTGTTGTATCATGTTCTGCTTTCTGTTTACATAGACAAAGTGTTTTGAAAAGAAAGAGTGGGCACACAATAAGTGATAAGTGTAAAGTGTTTTAAAAAAAAATTTATACCGTCTTTTGCTAAGTGATGTGTTAAGTGATGTGACACGCCACCCTCGTGGGGCACGGATCCGGGTATCACTGTCGATATCGAGTTCGGGTTCAGCGGGAGTGGGGTGTTACACCAAATCTGGCTCCTGGTTGTCATTACTGGAATTAGCATTAGAGATGAGGCCTTTTTCTAACCATTAATTCTTTCAAGGACTTCTGATAGAATATAACAAGGAGAAGCCTCATTGCCAACTTTAGCAGTAACTGAAGGCTTTTAAGCAATTTCATCAACTGGAGTTAATCCAGAAGAACTAGGTAATTCACTAGATTCCACATTTGCAACATAAGCATTCTCTTCACTTGGATTGGAAACTTGACTAGTAAGGGAAATATTAAGATTAGTTTCCAATAATTCATTATAATAGCCAATTTTGAACACTTTACTAGTGGGAATTCATTTTTTAATCGAATTTCTAGGCTTCCATAAGTATCATACAAGTATTTCAACTTTTTCTAAATCTCCAAAATCACTTAGCCTTAGGAAAAAAGGTTGTCAGGTAGGGGACATTTTTTTCTACTTTAATACATATCTTAGCATAACATATTTTTTACATAATGGCAAATTGGGTACCCATACAAATAGGCTTCCCTAATAAGCTAGCTACATTACGTAGCCCCTCAATTGTCCAAAACTTAATTGGAAGAATATGGAAATTGACCCATATTGGCAATACATCGATCCTTCCCATATCTATACCAGGTTTCCATTATTGAACAAATAAGGGCTGATCTCCAACATACCAAGATCCTATTTTACAATCTCAGTAGTTTGCATCCTTTGTAAACTTGAATAGGATTGAACCATCCTCTCTCAGCATCACCTTTTCCAGACCCTTTTATTCCATCTAGCCTTAGCCCAATCTAGCACAACGTGGAAAGTTGGTCTCTTAGACCAAAAAAAGCCCATTAAGGTAAAAGACCAAGCTCTAGCACCAAAATTTAAGAGTTCAATTGGTAGAGAGATAACTCCATCATCAACTACATTTTGATAATGCTTAAGGGTACCTTTGTTATGCTGCACTTGCACTCTGTTTCTCCAAACACCAATAGGCTGAGAATCTTCAGCATCTGAAACAATACCCAACCTATTTCCTTTTAGCATTTCTCCATTGTTAGCTACGAGTTTCTCTCTATAAAGTACTGGGAAGTCCTCCTTTAAGAGGAAGGAATAACTTCATTTAAAATGATTGGCCTTTTTTGTGATAGTCAATATTGTAATAAACCGTAAGTAGCTCTAGTTAGTACTAAAAAGCATGATTCGACTCCATGAAGACTATATATACTAGTAATTAACCTTCCCCTATTATCTAGCCTACAAATTGATTTTAAATTTTAATAAAAAGAAAATAAAAACTAAACAATTAAAAAAAGGAAACGATAATGAATGCAAAGACAATGGAATTTACTTAGAAAACCATCGTTATCAAAAATTAGTATCTTGGTTTGAATCCAAATTAGTATCTTGTTTTGAATCCCCTTAAACCCTTCACAAATTTATCTTTTATCGTGCAATTGTTTTATTAATGTATTAAACCGTGGAGAATCCTTTGGTATGCTAGTAGCTGATATTGAGTCTACTAATAACTAATCCTAAGGTCTCTAACCGAATTAATCAGGTTAAATCTTATAGGATTGCATTACCAATTTATGAGTCCCTCTATTAGGATTGATCCTAAATCGAAACATTTATATCATCCTATCTCTAGTGTTGCAATCAACTCCTTCTAATTATGGTAGATCTATTCATACTAAGATTTCTCAATCTCTACGTATGAAATCAGATTATGATCTAATATTCTCAAGTTATTAGAACATAAATGAATTATGTAATCAGATCAAAATATATCAAACAAAAAATTGTATTAATAAAAGAATCAAATTATAACAAAGTATAAACAAAAGGTTAGATCACAATATTGATTAGGAGGTATTGGGGTAGGTCAGTTTGATCCAGCATGTTTGGGACTTTATCAATGTTAGATCTAGTCCAAATTTTTAGAGATCGTGGAGCCCTCATATTGGTAGTTAACACTTAAGATGCTCTCCACATTCTTGGTGTAGAAAGGAAGACACGACTGGGACAAGCTAAATATAATCCAATTACAACTATAACAGAGATTGTCTAAATGAGTTTTCAGAAATCTCCATCACCATAGGATTATATAACCCAGAATTTGTAGGGACATAAGCATACTTGGCCTTATGGATAGACTTACCATATAGGATGTTTCTAAACAATTTTAGAGCACAATTAGCGATGAAAAAGACTATGACCTAAGTAGATCCAAGATATCATCATTACGATACCCAACGCTCCGATGAATACATGGAGTTTTGAGCCACACATTAAGCAGATAAGGTGACAACCACGACATTGTCGGTAACTTGGATGTGTTTTATCTCTAGAGTATGAGTGAGAGGATGTCAATCCATCTGAGGTATGCATTAGGCTAATTTATCAAGTGTATGTGATGAGATTTGTAAAGCGGATGGGGGTCTTTGATAGATTACCACCAATGCAACTGATAGGCATTATGGCAGCACTCAACTTTGATGTCATGAAGCATATGCACATGGTAAGTCGTCATGGCATCACTTTCCATCCTCCATCATCTGGCGTAGGTACTTCATCATCAACTCCTCCACATGTTGAGGATCAACAACCCAAGGACCCTCCATTGATGGGTAGGCTGGAGTCACAATACGATGAAGATGTTTAAATTTAGTTTTTCTTTTCTTTTTCTCTCTTTAAAGAAATTTTCATTGATTATAGTAAAAATATTTACAACATTACAATGAGGTCTCCAAAGAAAATAACCAGAACTATATTACATGGTCAATAATCAAAAGTACACTACTTACATGTTAAACATATGACTTTATAAGTTCCATCGTGATTTCATTTTAGGTGAAAAGTGTTATACAACATCCTTACTATGGCTAGAGCACAGATTTCATTGATGATGGTCATATCAAGTTAGTATTTATTCTTTTCTTCTTGGTTGTACAGCCTACAGTTTCTCTCCTTCTATAAGTTGTAAGTTGTGATCGTGTAAGCTGTTTGAAGTAGTAAACCATCTAAAATTTTTTCCTTGGAATTATTGATAACTAGTTCAACATGGTAGTCCAATCATAAGAGTGACAATAAGTTTCCATTTTATGAAGCAGTTGGCTCCATACAGTTTTGGAATAGAGGCATCTGAAGAATATGTGATCCTTATTCTCAACTGATTGCTTGCATAGCTCACAAAGAGGGCCATAACTCTCATGCCACTTGTCTTTTGCGCTTAATCGATTTTTGATTTCCAACCAAGTTATCATGGAGGCCCTAGGGTTGACAGTCTTTCTCTAAAGGAGATTGGAACATGGAACTAGCTAATGAGCAACTTTAAAAATGCTATAATAGGATTGATTAGTGAAGATACTTGTGGTGCTAAGTTTCTAAGTAATTTGATCTGTGTTATGACTACTGTTGAGATATGGGAAGCATCAGGAGATCAGATGAAAGCCTCGAAAGGTACCACTCTAACTCCCTTCTAATATAAGTGGTGCAATTTGGTATTAAGAGGAATTTTGTTGTGAAGGTGAGCTATATCAGCTCTCTATATAAGTGGACTGAAATCAGTCCAATTTTCATAACATAGCCAAATGTTTTTCCCATTTCCCATAGTATAAAAGATCTAGGGACAGATGAAGCCATGAATTATTAGCATATGATTAAAAATCTAAGAGCAGCTTGTGCGCTCTGGGATTTGCTAGAAGTTATGAGAATGGAGGTAGGTTTCGTGGATCCATTTGATCCATATGGCTTGTTTATTAACGTGTAATCTTCATATCTTCTTGCAAAGCTAAACCTGTTGTATAAGGGTAGTAGAAATGATACCCAACCACCTTTTTTTTTCCAAATTATCACCTGTTCCCACTTAACTTTGGGTTTCGTAACATTATCTATGGAACCAGATTAAAGGAAGGATTTGATAGTTCAATCGAGCTCCTTAATCATTTTTTTGGAAGGATCAAGTGGTTTGTCCAGTGAGGGCTCAAGTTGTTAATAATAAAAATAATTAAAGTGACTCTAATAGCCATTGAGAGAAACTTTTTTTGCTAAACTAGGATTTTAAATCAATATTTCTCAAGAAGAGGGAGGCAGTCATTACAAGTGAGTCTGGCATATGAAATAGGCACTCCCATGTATTTAAATGCAACTCCATTTTGATTGCTCTATTAATTTCAGTAGGGTTGAGAACATCTGAACAGCAGTAGAACCTACTTTTTATAGGATTAATTTATAGGCCAGACATAGTAGAGAATCTGTTTTAAAATGTCTTTAATGATGTTGACTAAAAACAAATTAGCCTCAGATAGTAATAGAAGATCATCGGCAACATTAAATGTGTAAGTTGGAGCTGACAATACCTATGGCGATAAGAGAACCTTCCATTGTGAAGTAAGCATTCTTGAGAGGCCTTCCATAACCAATATGAATATATATAGGGATAGTGGATCTCCCTATCTGATCCCTTACATGTATGACAGTGGTTGAGTGGGAGTTCCATTGACAATTATACTCACAGAAGAGGTCTGAAGGCACATCATAATCCAAGTAGAAAGTTGGGTAGGAAATTCTAGTGCATCTATGCAAGCTTGGATGAAATCCCAACTGACCATATCAAAGGCCTTACAAAAGTCTATTTTCCAAATGCAACTCTTTAAGTTTTTACCTGATCGATAATCTTTGAGGAGATCCTACATAAGCATGATGTTGTCCCCAATGGATCAGCCTTCCATTAATGCACTTTGAGTTTGGCAAAATGTTCCATCAAAATTTTTTTTCATTTAGTTGGAAAGAAGTTTTTCTAAGACCTTATAAATAGTAATACAATATTATATAGGGTGATATTCAGTAAGAGAGGAAGGAGTTGTTTTCTTTGGAATAAGACAAATGTAGGTGTGATTAACTTCTCACAATGTTTGCATGCATTCAAGGTTTCCAGGTTAGTTTATGTGAAAAGGGCACCAGTGATGCTCTATGTCTTCTAGAAGAAATAAGTCGTGAAGTTGTTGGGACCTGGTGCTTTCAAGGATTCAGAGAGAAAACAACATCTTTGATGTTATGTTCTGAAAATGGGGTTATTAAAGGATCCTTTATCCCCTGTGTTAAAAGGGATGGCAAAAAATCTTGTCATATCAGTAGGGGTAGAAGGTTGTGATTCACCTAGAAGTAGAGAAAAATAATCTCTAGCGATGTGCAGTAGAGTAGATTGGTTTGGATGGGGAACCTAATTGCCTCATGAAGCTCCATAATTATGTTTTTATTTCTTCAAGCGAGTATTGAAGTGTGGAAGTATTTGATGTTCTGAACCGCATCTTTTATCCATTGAACTTGAGCCTTCTGATGAAGAACTGACAGATGTAATGAAAGAATTTGTTGGTAGTCTTTGGTTCTCAATAAATCAATATCCCACAACTGAGAGTTATGAGGATGCTAGTAACACTTGGTTTAAGCCACCTGAAGCTTAGATTTAGAGTCTTGGACTAGGTGAAGACTATCAGAAGAAAAGGTTTTAATATCAACTTTGACCATTATGAGTTTCTACATTTGTTGAAAAGAAGGATAACGCTCAATAGGGTATTGCTAACAATCACGGACTAGATCTAAAAATCCAGCTTATTTGGTGAGTCCATTGAAAAATCTGAAAGGACCTCCTCTTAATTCAGGAAGATAGACATTGTATATAAGGATGTAAGAATGATAAGATAAAAATGGATGCCCAAAGTGAGCAAATGACTGAGTATAAGCAGACAACCAAAGGGGATTGATCAAAGCTCTGTCCATTTTCCTTCTAACTAGGTAAGAAACCTATTATTAGGTGAACTCTATGTAGAAAGGATTTAAGCTCCTTGCCATTGACTGATTGGAGTACTTTTCTACCTTTAGTTTCACAGTTATTTTTAATGTAGTTAAAGTCATCAAGAACTAGCTAAGGAACTGAGATAGTACCTTCTAAATGTTACAGATTGTTCTATAACACATCCCTTTGGAATTGGAAATTGGAAGCATAGATTATAAAAACTGCAACCTTTGTAGTAGTACTTACGAAAAGGCAAGATAAATGCAAATGTTGGTCACTTTCACCTAGCATTTGGCTTGAGACTCCCTTGGTATGATAAAAACAAAGAATCCTACCATGGTAGTGAGAAAAAAAATTAGAATAGACAGACCAATCTATGCATAAAAAATTGGAGACCTAATGAAGATGTGAAGCTTTTACTTTAGTTTCTAGTAACCCAACTATACAAGGCTTATGTTCCAAAATGACAACCTTGACCATAACTTTCTTATGAGGGTCATTGAACCCTTTGACATTCTAAACAAGTATTATGAGAGGGGGTTATCCCCATTAGAATTGTTCTTTTCCTTCTTTGTAGTAGATTTCTTATAGGTTTTGCTATTGGAATTCAATGTAGGTGTACTGACTCCTCCCTAATCCTATTGACTGCAATTGATTTCTGTAAGTTTATTTATAGAAGTGACCAACTATCTAAGAGTTACTATCGACTCTAAGCAAGATTGTGCTATTTTAGCAGTTTGACAAATAGGTAAGGTAACCTTGAGAAAAACAATAATATTGCCAGTAAGCAAGTCTCCTGAGTCTGAGGTCTCTTTTCTTTCATTGTCACTATGAGGGATCATAACAATTTAAGTTTGCTCTACAGGCTCATCAGCAGAAGGCTGGTGCTTCTCCATAGGCTCATCAGTAGAAGGGAAGTCAAGTAGTTCATCATGCCACCTAGTTTTGAAGATCTTACTAGTAAGCTTCCATTGTTTAGTAGTAGGAGAAGGCTTCTAAGTGTAGGATATAGATATTTTAACAAGTTTACGTTCACCATCTCCATCTAGCTTCAATATGGGAAGTGTGTCTGGGAGTGCTGAGTTTTGGCTCACTTTTATGCATAATTTTACATAACAAATCCTCTCCATATTGGCTGCTTATGAGTCCACATATAGAGGTTTACCAATTGAACTCATTAGGTAACCAAGCCCCTCAATGTTCTAGAGTTCAAATGGTATACTATTAAAATGAACCCATATTAGGAAGACACATTACTGCCCTTATCACAATCTAAGCTAAGTTGCCATTTTTTTTTAAAATAGTTGCTACCTACATGCCATAGTCTAGATTCCATAATATGCAGTAGTTGATGTTCAGATAAGAATTTAAATAAGAAGTTGCCATCCTCCTTCAACATTTTTTTCTCAAGGCCCTTACTACGCCAACAAGCATCGACCCATGCTTTCACCACTAGAAATGCTAGACGTTTATTCCAGAAATAGCTAACTAGGGCTGAAGACCAAACCATGGTTTTAGCCTGGAGCAGCTCTTTTGGAGGAGATAAAACTCCATCCTTTAGCACATTTGAATAATGTTTGAGCATACCATTGTGGTGCTGAGTGTTGAATTTGTTTTTTAAGCCTTTTAGGTTTGCAAATTTTTGTTAGTGAGTATATGTGGATTTTCTCCAGGGAAAATGATTTGTTGGTCTGTGACTATTGCTAAAAGTTCAGGGAATTCACTTGAGTCTAGGGAAGGCGAAGCTGCACCATGCACGTCCATTCTTTAGGCCTAGGAAGGCCTACATCAAGTAGAGGAGTTCAAGAGTAGAAGATGAACAGTACACAAAGGGGGTGGATGGGAATTAAGTCTCCAAAAAAAGAAAGTAAAGAGGGGAAGAAGGTAATTCATCTAGAGATAGGCCAGAGAAAAATAATTTGGCGAGAGGCCATAGAAAAAGTTGTTTTCCTTTCTTTTTCCTTTTTCTCTCTTTATTTGTGTATTTTCTTTTCTTTTGTTGCTATTGATTTTGTCTAAATATTAGTGTAATGTTATTTCATCTTTCTTTGTTATTATTGTTATTATTATTTCCTTTTATCTTTTTATTCCTTTTATTTATATTTTACAAGGATATGTGTATCTAGTATCGGATGGATACCTCACTGAAATTAGAATATAAAATTCTTATTACTCAAGGAATTATCAAATTTCTCCACTTTCTCACTTTTTATTTTAATATGCTTATATTGTATACGTTGAGAACAATGTACAATTTTAAGTGTATAGAAGGGGATTATAATATCTTAAGCTTATTATAATTATTGTTATTGAATCTTATTACCTGATATTCTGAATTAGTTAAAATCTATCCATAAATACTTTATTTCATTATTGATTATTGATTTGAATTAGTATGCAAAAGGATGAAAGTTAGAATAAACTTACTTTCATAAGTCGTATTATCATTAGTCATTGAGGTATTTAATTTAAATGAAAATTACATATTATTTATAGGCATAAGACCATCTTTTTTGTGAGCTTATGAGCCTAAGAGCAAAATACACAAAATTTTAAGCTCTTTTATTTTCATGTGTGTTATCATGCATAATTGGATGATTCTAGAACTTGCTTTTATTATAGCATATTGAGACCACATATTTTAAATTAGAAGCATTAAAATGATAAAGGTAATTTGATTCAACAATTGTTTAGCCTATTTTTTTGATAATTACCCTCCATATTTTATCCTTTAAGAATAACCAATTTTAAGCCTTAGCCTTTCTCATTGATTATAACACCATTATTAGCTTTTACCTTATTTTTCTTGAAGCCTTGTTATCAATTTAAACCTTGAAAGTAGTTACAATTACTTGATTGCTTAAAATTTGAATTTTGAAAAGGTATAATACTTCATTAATTATGGTACCTAAAAAAAGTACATTGCAATAATTGAAAAAACAGAGAAGAAGTGTTTGAATTATGTTATCAATGGATTCATGTTATGAAGACCTATATTATGAAAGATTAAGTTTCTTCTAATCTTGACTACTATAAATTTCTTTCAATTTTAGCAACATTTGATTGTCCCAATCATATCTTACATAAGCCCCATTAAACCCTTATAAAGACCTTTTGATTTTTGTTTCTAGTTTATTTATAAGTGGGGGAGATATGATAATATTGCAAGCTCAAGATTAAGAGTTATGCTTTGTATTGATTCGAAAATTCTTATACATTTCACCCTAAACACTTAAGTTCATTGAGTGAAATCTTGGTAAGGGTGTTTTTGATTTCAAAAAGATTATTAACGTGATTATTATTAATATTTTCTTATGCAGGTTAGTTTTAATATACCTTGATTCCAATTGTACGTTACTTTGATTGATATGATATTATGATTTAGAGTATGGGTAGACAGGATAAAGTTAATAAAGGATAGATGTTTGTAAGAATAATGATTTAGATTAAGATTTGCTTAAGGACAAGCAAAAGCTTAAGTGTGGGGATGTTTGATAAATGTTTATTTGACTATAATTATACAACCATATTTAATGATTTTTACTTGATACTTAATAGTTTTGTCATATTTTTGGTACTTAATCCGCTTCAAGTGCATTTATAGGTAATAATTGCCTCCATTACCAAAAAGAGAAGAGCTAGGATTAAAATTATGGCATGGAATGAAGATTTGAAGCAACTAAGGACCTACACGACCATGTACAGTAAGTATGTAAGTCTCTATAAACAAGTGGAGATTGAAGAATTTTAGTTCTGGTTATGTGGAGTTACACGCCTATGTATGTTGATATACATGACTGTATCTATTAATTGTGTAAGTCTTTATACCAATTGAAATTACAAATTCAAGTGTTTCTGGAGATACATAGTAACTCATGCGCTTGTGTATATTGACCATATCTAACCCAAAAATCATAGTTTTTACTATAAAAGGACATGATTGGAGGCAAACAGACGAGAATCAAGTTTTTAATTAATTTTAAGACATAAGACACTTAGAGAGGTCACTATTTTGATCAAGATCCTAATAAAACATAAAGATAACATTAAAAGATCTATTAAGATAACATCATCCAATTCAAACTTACAAGAAAATTCAATTGAAGAGAAAGGGAGATTTAGAATTATGATTTCTTTTTTCTATTATTTTTTTACATATTTATCTTTGGTTTTGTTTTATATGAGTAGGAACTAAACTATTTAGTGTCTAAGAGTGATGAATCCTAAGTCACGATGTTTTAATCTTTTATTCAATGTAATTATATGGATTGATTTATTGCAATTCAATTATGCATTTTATTCATGTTCGAATATATTTAGAATATTAGTGTATGATTTGATTTTATATGATTGAGATTGGGAAATCCTCTTTTATAAATAGTCTACCATAATTAGAAGGAGTTGTATCGAAACCTAAAGATAGGTCGACATAAATCCTCTGAATTAGGTTCAAACTAAATAACAGAATTCACAAATCGATAAAGCAATCCTATAGGTTTTAACTAGAATGATTTCTTTTAATAACTGATGGAATAATTATTACTAGTCTTGAGAAAGATAATAACGTAAGATAGGAATTTTCACTATCCAATAATCAATAATTTAATTTCATGATAAACGGTTAATAATTAAGGTTTTTAGGGGGATTCATTACCTAGGCACTATTACTTGGTATTGGCATCTTCTTAGTATTTTCATTGTTCTGAGTTTAGTATTGTTTTCAATCTTAGTTTATTTGTTTAGTTTAATTTTTTAATTAAAATCCACAATCTGATTCATAGGTTATATAATAGAAAAACAGTAACTACTCGTACTTATAGTATTCATGGGATTGACCTGTACTTGCCTGTGCTAGCTATAGCTATGTCATGCACTTGTGGTATATTTTTAATATTGATATAAAATAATATCAACCATAAACCCCCCATACTAAAGGAATTTAATGTCCTCTTCAAAATGTCTTCTAAGCATTTCTTGATATTGTCCTTAAATTGCCATAGTGAAGGGTCATTCTCCCAAGTTACATTTGCTACATCTTTTCCATCCCATTTTATAAGAAATTTAGTTTATCAATTCTTCTTATGTTGTCCCAATAGCCTAAGATCAAGAATCTTGTCAATTTCATCATCATATTGGACTTGCACAATTAGTGGTGCACACCTTTGTTTGCTCCTTTTTGGTTCCTCATCATCATGATAAAACCTGCTCAAATAACTTACATTAAATGTATAGTGAAATCTCAACCTTTCGGGTTAGTTAAGTAAATAAGCCACATTACCAACTTTCTTAATAACCTTGAATATGCCATTATATTTAGGAATCAAGCCTTTTTTAGCCATCTTCCCACTTATCTTCTTCTATATTTGAGGTTTAAGTTTAAGTAACACCTTATCACCCACAATAAATTCTAAGGGATGTCTATACTGATTTGCATACTTCTCTATCCGACTCACAACTTTTAAGAGGTTGTCTTTTACCTCATCCAAAAGTTCTTGGCTATCTTTCATGAAATTGTAGGTAGTAGGACATTTACCTCCAAACTATTGTTTTGCTATCTCCAAGGGAGTCAGGGGCTATTTCCTTAAGATCAACTCAATGGGAGTTTTCCAGTTGCAAAATTTGATGAACATTATAAGCAAATTGTGCACTATCCGATTGTCTTAGAGAATTTTTCTGACTTATACTAACATAGTTTCTTATGTAGTCTTCTAGCAATGAATTAATCTTTTTAGTTTACCCATATGTTTGGGGATGATTACTAGTGGAGAGCTTGAGTTTAGCCCCCATCATATCAAATAATGTTGTCCAAAAACTACCGTCGATCCCTTTCACTCACCAAATTTTTTGGGGCATTGAAGTGTTTGATAAGGTTTTAATATAATAAATCTACTGCTCTTTCTGTTGTATAAGAGGCTAGTGTAATTACAAATACAACATTCTTAAGAAAATGGTTAATTACAACCAACATCGAGGCTTTTCCATCTATCTGTGAAAATCCCAAACCAAAATCCATAAAAACTAACATCTATTATCTTTTTAGAATAGGGAGGGGTTGGAGCAATCCCACTTCCTTCTACCTCCCCACTTTATCGTATTGGCATACCAAACATGTTTTACAATAGGTTTCAACTTTTTGCTCCATTTATATCCAAATATATGATTTGGGAAAAAGTGTCATCATCCTTTCTCTACCAAGATGTCTTGCCCAAGGAGAATCATATGATTCCTTCATTAACTCTCTTTGCAATCCACCAAAACAGAGTACATACAATCTAACTTCCTTAGCCATAAGGAATTGATCTTCAAGCCCCTATCATTCAGTAACCCCATTATGAAATTCTTACATTAATCGATAATAAGTAACATTTAGCTTCCCAATTTGTCGAATTATGTCCATAAAATTTGCCTCAACTCTGGACAATTTATAAAATGCAGCCATAATTTCCTTTTGACCAAGTGCATCTATCACTTGGTTGCACTGTCCAAATTTGTGTTCCCATACAAAATCATATTCAACCAAGAACTCTTGCCATCTAGCTTGCTTGGCTGACAACTTCTTCTGCACCTTAAATAAGGTAGTTTTTATATTATCTATTTGCACTATGAACTTATGAGCCAATAAGTAGACACACCACATCCTTTGGCAATGAACCACCGTAACCATTTCCTTATCATGATATGAATATCTCTATTTTTTCTCATTCAATTTCCTATTTTCAAAGGCCACATAATTTCTTTTTTGAACCAACACTTCTCTAATTGCCTTATCAAACACATTATTATGAACTTTGAAGGGAAGCTTGAAGTTAGGCAATCACAAATTTGGGTCTAAGGCTATCATTTGTTTTAGATTCTTAAAGGAAGCTTGATAATGATCTGACCAGTCCCATTTCCTTCTTTTTTAAGTAGATCTGTGAGTGGTGTCACCTTTTTTGTGTATCCTTCTATGAACGAACAATAGTAATAACAATACATTAAAGGATGATACTTGTATTCATTATATTACTAATAACATTATATGATATAGTCATATGTATTGAATTAAATATTTATGTGGAATCACTAGCAATCGTCGGTCAACTGTAAAAGAGGCGTGCAAACATTTCCTTGGGACTTGAAATTATTTAAATATATGTACAAATTAAACATTACGAATGCTAAATCACTTTAATAAGATCAATGTGGTGAAATTTAAATTTTTTAGCTATCTATATAGAAGGAGATTCTCTGGTAAATTCCTTCACAACTAAATTCCATAATAGTATAGTTTTATATAAGGAGGAATATACAATATAAAATATTGTAAAATGCTATATTTATTTCTTTTATAGCCATGCCTAATACTACAACTTACGTTTGATAGTTCTAATTAAATCAATTAATGAGATTTCATATTAGATATAAAATGGTAAGATTTTGAAAATGTTAAAGTTAATGATTTAAGATGTAATGATTTGTTAAAGCATAAATTTAATCCATTTAGTTTTAAACTAATTAATAACAGAAGATTATGAGATATCCAAAAGTTCGAATATAATCTTACAACCATAAAACAAACTTTTTATTTCAATAAACACTTATAGAATAATGATTCTTAAGATAAGTACTAGAGTAAGATGAAATTTGAAAGGTTCAAATCACATGAAACTACATCCAATTAGAACTAGAGAGTCTTTACTAATATATTTGATATATAATTGAAAGGCTATGAGATCTTAAAAGATTCAATTTAATATTGAATTTAAAAGGTTTGTTTTGGAGGTGATTGTGATTTTTTTATCATGTCTTCAAAAAGGTTAGTGAGCATATGGTTATACTCTTTAGTGGGAGTATATAGAGACACATTGTTCATAAAGAACAAAATTTGTAGTTTTTAATTCTTAAAACTATATTTTTTTAAGAAAAACTCTTATTGGATATGAAAAGTTGACAACATTAATATTAGGAATTAGATATATAGAGATAGATGTGAAAGATATTTACCTATTATAAGTCCAAGTACATAGATGATATACTGAAGGTGTTTGGTATTTGAGACAAATGATACTTATGAAGTTTTTGAGATATCCATTATTTTATGTATAAGTTGATATTTGGGTTCAAGATTATATGGATATTAACTTTATAAGTAAATCTTGGTTAAGGTATATTTTATTTAGCACAAGATTATTTTGAGATTGGGGAAACATTTTAATGTAGCATTGGTTGATAATTAAGCTATAATGCATTTTTCATTTAGTTAAAATGATTATTTGGATAAAGAAGTTCTTTAATGAACTTAATATAGTGCCTTGTGTTTAGATAGTAATGTACAGTGGAACATTAGACACATTGGGCATGCAAAAAGAGCTAAGGTCTTATAAAAAAATCCAAGTATGTATTTAGGTAGTCTTTCTTAATTATGATTGTAATAACCCGATTTCCATATTGAGGGCTAGAGCATTAGTTGTCATTGGAATTCATGAATCTGCATTTCATTCTCATGCATATCATTAGCATATACACACATGAAATATCAACTAGAATACATTACAAAGATAACATATGCACTCAGTTGATTTATTCCGGGTTATGAAAAGTTTAAAATGTTCATTAGGTGAATTGTAACATATTTATGCCTTGAATTTTAGTATGATTGATTACAAGTAGTAAATTTGGAATTAATTGACATAATTGGAAAATTGAGGGATTATAATGTATATTTAGTCTAAGAAAAATGCCAAGTGTTAAGATAAATTGATACATAAAAATTAGAATGATTAAGCCTATAATTGAGTGACATTTGGCATTGATCAATGTGGGATAAATGGACTAGTAAGTTGATGAAAAATGACATTGATTAATAGAAAAATGGCTGCTATACTTAAATGACTTGTGACCTTGCTTTAATGGTAACATATGGCAGCACCTATACTTGATAAATGTCATGTGGCCATTCCATTAGATGACACCTAACACCTTAGGTGTAACATTCAGCAAGAGCAAACTTGGTTCAGCTCATTTCTTGTTCTTTCTTCTCTCACTCACTTCACCGAAACTCTTTCTTTCACCTCCCTGAACTTGCTTATGGTTATGCCTATTTTTTGGACAAATAATCCATGTTTTAACCTTACAAAGTTAAGTAAAAGATCAGCTTGAAGTTGCCTTACGACACCTAGCCGAAATCCACCTAAGTTTTACCTTGAATGTGTGATGTTTCTGCTTGCTTAGAATACTGGATTGACTTGATCTTTTGAGCTAGAATTGGAGTTAAACATGGAAGTAAATGATTAGTTTTTATAGCATGTTATGATAGAGAATTGATGATGATGAATTAGGATGAATTACATATGTTGTTAATGATTGATTGTGTTGGAAATTTCTACATGAACTTGGGTACTTTTCTTTTCTATTTTTTTTCATGTATGAAAATAGTAACTTAAGGATTGTTGTATGGATGATTTAAGTTGGGATTTGAGGTATAACTGATGAAGAATTTATGGTAAAGATAGGTGTTATTGAACTGTTCTTGAATATGGAAAATTAGAGTTGTAGGTTAAAATTATGGTTTCAATTTCATCTTCCTATTTCGATCTATTTTACATATCTTTAGAGTACGAATTTGAAGAAAATCAAAAATGAAAATTTTAGATATAGATCTTAGCTTGACCTCTGTGAAAGTGACTTGATAAAATAGTAACTAGAGCTTGAGTTATGCTTGTTTTCCTAATACTGCCTATGATAGACCCTTGTGTAGAAACCTTATCTTATTTCCTAATTTTTGAGGAGTTTAGAGCTCAAATTAATCAAAGCATAAAACATGAAAAATGATTATTGATGTCTTATTAATGCTTTTGTAAACATCAAAGCATAAAACATGAAAAATGATTATTGATGTCTTATTAATGCTTTTGTAAACATTTTGGCTAGAAGATATCTTGATAAGTTTATGTAGTTAATTGAATTCATAACCTAAAGAATGACCTATTTTGATGATGTTGAGTTCAAATATGGAAATTTTGATTTGTTTAAGGAATAAATGAGTTATTTTAATGCAAACATGATCTTAAGAACACGAGAAATATGTGTAAGGTATGGATGAATGAGTATTGAAGAACACGGGGTAATTATGAATGAGAATTGAGTAAATGTATGAATCTATATTGCTGGAAAAAGTTTGGTAAATGTATAGATTTAGCTTACTGAAATTCCAGATTTAAAATAACAATTGTGTGTGTTTTATAAGTGGCTTTTGATAATGAAAAATGTTCAAGGATAAGTGTAAAATATGAGTTGATAATGATATAAAGATGTTCTCATGAATGTAATGTGATTCAAAGTTTGTAAGTGATGAATTGAGAATGATTGAATGAGACTAGGATATTGTGTGAGTGTATAATCCTAGGAAAAAGAGTGATAAATATGTGAGGGAAGAATTGAAAGTGATCAAGTGTATTAAGGAATAAACCTAATTACAAACTAAATGATGCACAAACCATGATGAATGGATAAGTATGATTTGTGAATAAGATTTCAAACCCAGAATAATCAATTGAGCATGCATTAAACATGATACATATATATGTGTAACTTTGAGCATTCATTTGATTGATCAATTAGTAATGTGTACATGTGTGTATTGTTTGATTTAGAGGTACAAATCGATCGACACCATCCAGACATTATCGGCATGTCGAGGCAATAGCTAACTGGAGTATACTGTGAGTTAACCTAATTGTGTAAACTCAAATATTTATGCTTCTGTTGGAATTGTATGTATAGTGGGTAACCTAGATATGAGATTTCGATTGGTAATGTGTTCTGTTCAAATTGTCTTGATTAAACGTAATTTCTTTATATTGAATTGATATTGATATAATTGTGATATTACTGATTTTGGACAATTGATTGTCCTAGGAGTTCGATATTTGGGACTGTATTGGGAGTTTTTGTGATTTGAATGTGAATAAGGAAATTGAATGCTCAATTATTTGTTGAATGTCGAACTTAGATCTGATGAACTGTGAAAATTGAATGTGCTCATTGACTGAAAGTGATTGGTGATATATTATGTGAACTATTATACTCCATTATATGATGCATGTTCACATAAAGGAGTTGTGACCAAAGTAGCCAACGTAAAAAGAGTTTAAGCTCAATTATACGCATCAGAGCCTCAGGCTCAACGATTAATGAGCTCGGTATCCATAACAGATACGGGACAATACTGAATTATCCACAACGGTTACAGGACAGTGAAATAGGCACTCAGTCACAATAAAGTAAAAATGGAATGAGTCTCGTTTGCATATGCATTTATATCTTTAAATGTGTTCATGATATTGACTGTAAATGAATGTTGAACTATGTTGTGTTGATATTGAGAAATGCTTATGACTTTGATGGTGATATGAAGAATTGTCATAAATGAGTGTTATGTTCTGAAATGATTACATGATATTCTTGCATTCAGAATGGACTTCTGGAATGACTTAAAAAGTGATTGTATTTTTAAATGCTTCTTGTATTATGATGCAAATTGTAGAATATGAGTTATAGCTCTGAATGAAGTGTTACTTTGATTGAACTGAATGTTATTCATTGATATGTATGTGTTTTGTTTTAAGTGAATACATCGATGATGGTTCACTCACTGAGTTCGCAAAACTCATCAAAATTGAAATGTTAATTTTCAGGTACTAAGAGGAGACCTTGTTAGTAGAGCAAGCTAACTGAAGTTTAGTACTGCCCATTTTAGATCAAGATATGTCTCAAAGTTCTGGTCAACTGTCATCAAAGGATTTTAGATAGAGCACTTTGTATAGTTTTCATTTCATATAGAACCTTTTGTTTAAAACAGTGTGATCATAGATGGTTTCTGTATTGTAAATATATGGATGGTTTGTAATGAAATAATAGTGTAAAACATGTTTTGTTAATGAAATGAGATAAGTTGTTTTAATGATTAGTTTTGATGTGTATGATTTCATACTAAGTGAATGTGACTGCTCTAACATGCCATTATCGTAGGGTATATGCTCGGATATTCTCAAGAATTTCTGGCAAATGTCCTATGATAATGATGTGTTACAATAATGATAATTAAGAAGAAAAATTGTAAGATTTAAGCAAGTTTTCATAATACAAAATCTTAGAGAATTCACTCACTAAACCACTGTCCCACCAGTAGTATGATCATCATATAGAGATATAAAACACTTAAACAATTAACTTAATGCAAGTAAGAAATCATTGGTTTATAACCTGTAGCAAATTAGTTGGTCATTATTTAGTGACATAATCATTTAAAGGTGTTCTTTATCTTATACATATTTAGATCTATAAGATAAAGTTAATGAAATAAATGTACATTTAAAATAAAATTATAATGAGATTATAATTTTAAGATTCATATTGCATTTATGTATTATGTCTATATCATTCCTAGTCATTATTCTATCAAGACTAGACATTAATAGAGCGTAAAACAACTAGCACACATTATGTTTCTTCCTTGTGAAGGAAGTAGTTAATACTATAGATTAAATATGGAGATACTTAAATAAATGTATGTGTATTTGTTAGAAAAAAAGTTCACTGAAATAATACTATGTGAGAATTCCATTTGAAATATTATTTGTGTACCTATGGAAATTATGATTGCGATGAATGTATAAGTAATCTTTTGACTTGAGATCTATAAAGTATCTTGTATGGGAATTGTTATGTTTTGATACTACTTATGAGTTATTTTAGTCAAGAGTAGCTTAGTCAATAGTCACTAGATAGAATATGAACTATATGGGAATAACTGAGTGATTAATAGAGGATTCATCACCCTAATGTTATTAAAAAGCATGTTATATTGTTCTTGATTAATATTGATTTGAAAAATCCTTAGACAAGGTAGAATACACTTTGAAAAAGTTTGCCAATGTCGTTAATTGAATTAATTACTAATAGTGGAGAATTATCATGATTGGACTTAAATAAAGTAGTCATTAATCCCATATTCATATGCCCAATTAAAATATTGTATGATGAAAATATTAAATTATATAAAAAATCATGCATAGAAAGGTTAGGCAAAATAACTATGATATTTTTAAGTATTTGGGTAGTCATGTCTAATGATGTGTCAGGTGTCAACCTTGAAGAAGCAGTACCTTGTATAGCATTCTCTAAGAATGATTCATATGTAATGCCAACTTCAGGTGGAAAGGTTTCGTTGTTTAACATGATGACATTTAAGGTTAGCCTGTACAATACATCTTTGTTTCCTTTTTTTTGTTCAATGATGCGTCTCTTATTTTTCAGTGTTCATGATGTATAGCTTCTTTGGTTCTATTTTATTTTATTTATTTACTTATTTCATTATTATTAAGTATTTATTATTAATATCATTAGTATTATTATTTATTTGTTTTTATGCATTTATGTGTATA